>BSBK01010169.1:0-110000 GCA_027943335.1 Chamaecyparis obtusa | reverse complement strand
CCTTAGATGAGTACCAAGATTCTTTATTATTTCCTTGAAGTGTTCTTCATCCTTAACTTCACAAAGTTTTCTTACAAATCCCTCTCTAATAATTTTATCTTCTTCAAATTCTCTTTTGTTCTTGTTTATCAGTTTATCATATAAATCATTTGGTATTTTTTCTTCTATGTTTTCAAATTTCTTGTCTGCAATAATCATGTGCCTAACAACTGCATTCTCAAGATTTATCTTCTCAAAGTTGTTATACATATGATAATACTTATTTAACTTGGTGAAATATCTATCAATAATGATTAAAGGATTAAATTTTTCTATCTTAGGCTTTCGTTGCTTCTTCTTGTTGCTGCCTGCTTCTTCTTCTCCTTGTGACTGGCTTTGCACTTGACCTCTCATTCTCTTGATAGTTGTCAATTCTTCTTCTTGTACCCTTTTTCTTTCCACATGAGTAAAAATGGTTTTCTATCTTTTTCCCAATCCACTAGCCATTTCTTTAACTCTCTTAGCATGTGTAGTGGAAGTAGATCTCATGGATTTTCTTGTGGCTATTACTAGTGGCTTAGAAAATTATATTCTCATTTCACTTGGCTCTGTGATATACTCACCAATATTCCTAATATCTGGTGCAAAGGTTTCTTTGGTTGACAATGGTGGTATAGTTAATACTTCCTTCTGACCAATATCTCTCATAGTTGATGCTGTTTGTTTTGCAATAATGAATTCATCTTCAGTCATTCCCGTTTCATTTAATATCCTCTTAATAGTTGTGTCCACTCTTTTCTTTGTTGACTTTTGTAACTGAGTTTGATGTGTTGTGCTTGATATTTCCTCAGATGTTCCAAATCTAGGACTCTTGGAATCTATTTTGTATTTAAGGATTCTGCTTGCATAGCATTCAATAGATTCTTTAGACACTTCATAATCAAGAGGGTCTATGAATCCAACTCTAGGATCTACCGCTTCAATATAGGTAAAATCTGTGTCAACTAAAAAGCATAAATTATTTTTGTACTTTTCAACCATAGAGGGTGGAATTATTGATCTTTTCCTCATTTCATTTTGAAAAGTCTTGATAACTAGTGTTATGCTCTCATTGACTTTATCAATAGGGTATCTTAGATAAAATTTGTTAATTATTTCCATTGTACATCTCTCATCATTCCAATCTTCTCCTATAGTTGACCAAAGATGAAAATTTGAATTGTGAGTTCTTTGTCTTTCTGATCTTCTCAAGGTTTTCAATGAGTTGAATTCTCATAATTTCACTCATATCAACATAAATTTTCTCAACACACATAAGATAGGTTGTTTGTACCATACCTACTTCTATATCATCTTCTAATCTAGAACTAGCACATAGCTTAGTGACCATTATCTTGCAAACATATCTTACATTATTTTGCTCAATTTTTATTATTACAATTCCTCTTCCATTGTATGAAGACTTAGTATTTTCTATGACTATTTTCTTAACATTCTTCTCTTTTATTGGAATTGCACCTTTTTTAGAAAGATCTATTACTTCATGAATTAGATTTTTTGTGATTTCTATCACTCTATCATCCAACCAAAATTTCTCATCATGAATTCTTCTCAATTTGATCATGTTCCATTCATCATTCTGAAACTCATAATGAAACATATATTTTACAATATCTAGTTAACCTAAATGAATATAACCTTCCTTGTAAGTCATGTCCTGGTTATAGATTTTTTCATATTCCTTAGTCACATTTTTATCTCCTATAGTCTCAAATTTGCATTTCAAATAACCTTTTACATCTTCCAAATGTAAGACTCCATCTGGTGTAGATGGTAAAGCTAAACTAGGATCATCCTCAATAGGTTCAACTAGCTCCCTTCTCACCTCAGGTCTAGGGGTATCCTTAATGTTGTGAACTAGGGTTGTATCCATGATTATACTGAAAATAATAGCTTTAACAACAAGCTCTTAGTGAAATACCTTAATGTCACGATTTAGGGCTTCTGCATAGATCTGATGAAAATCTATCTCAAAATCCTTCAAACTGCTTTCAATCTCCACTAACTTTCTCTCTAAAAATCTTGCAATCATATGAATGATCTAATGTTATCCAATAAACCACTTTTATTCATTAAATCCTTCAAAACATTGTTGCATTAATTGCATATGTGTGTTCATGCCAAAAATCTATATTTGACTGTAAGTGAACTTCTTTCATTTTGTGTGCTTTCATACATGCTTAGAATCTTATACGCTCTTAACCATAAGTTCCTTATATCAATTACTATCACATATTAACTTCGCAAGGCTTGATTCAAATTTTGCTAAATTCTATGTTGTTTTGATGCTTAATTAATGAAATGTGATGCTCAATCAGATTGAGATGGATTCATAATTGATTCCAACTTACTTTCAAATGATTCACTTGACCAAATTCTTGATATTGTGGATGCAATTGCTTGATCTGTAGCTTTGACAAATATAACTTCTTCCATGTTACTTCTATTTCCCTTTTGACTATTGTTGTTATCCATATTTCTTTTGGTGTTGTTCATATTTCTTCTGGGCTTAGGATTCCTCATGTTGTTCATTGTACAATATCTTGTTGTGTGACCCATGTTGTTACAAATATGATAAACTATGATATTGTATCCATATCTTGGTTCTGACTGAGTGATCTGTGATCTGTAATTTCTAGGAATATGTCCAAAAATTTTGCATCTATAAAACCTAACACTATTTCTTATATTATTTGTTTCTCTAGTAGGTCTTTTATCTACAAGTTTAGTACTTCTAAACATTCTATATTATCTTTATTATTAGATCTAGGTTTTTTACAATCAATAGCTCTATGACCAAAGCCATGGCAATTATAACAATAACTAGAGATAGGTTTGAATTGCTTACCTGTGCAATACCTTTTCATGTGTCCAAATGAATTACATGCATAAAATCTACCTTTAAATTCACTTCACATTTCTTAGGTGATTCAACTTGCTTAAATTGCTTAGGTACATCTTCAGATTGGTTAGACTCAACTTTGTTTTGTTTTTCTTCCTCTTTGTTCCTGGGTTGATGAATTACTAGATTTGGTTCTTTACATTCTTCAGTCTTCTTTGAGAATTTATCTTCAAGATATCCAAGACAAGTTTTATCATAAGTAGGTCTTTGATAAGAATTTTGTTCAACAATCTTTTCACTGCTAGAATACAATTTCTCAAGATGTTGCTTGGATTGAGTTAGTTCTCCTTTCACAATTGTATTTTACTTATCAAGTTCTGCATACTGCAACTTTGTAGTCTCAAGTTCAAATGTTACTTTGGCAATATTTGACCTTAGACTTGGATTTTCAGACTTCAGATCTGATTCAATTTTACTATTATCATCTTTCAAGCTTAACTTTAGATCTACAATCTTTAGTTCACACTTTATGATCTAATTCTCTATTTTTAGTTTTGAAACTTCGTCACTATCCTTGATTTGAGTTACAGGCTCTTTTTTTTATTTAAGATCTTCTATCTTGTCTTTTAATTTTTCAATGTAGTTACTAGTCTTTTTCACTTCCATATTTGTTCTTCAAAGTATCTCTTTCTCTAGTAAGAATATCAATCTGCTCAAGAGCTTCTTCTAGGTTTTTCTACAACTGATCCATATCCATAAAGATCTTACTCATCTATTATGCCTTCTTCAAGTAACTATTCTTTGATACCAATTGTTAGAAATAGGAAATACTGAGAGTGGGGGTGAATCAGTATTTCACAAACTTTTTCTTTTTCCCAAGTATGGATATATTTAATTAACTTGTAACTTGCATATGAAACTAAACTGAATAAACTAAATAGAAAACACAACCATAAAATAAAAGAACTCACAAAACCATGTTTTTTCTTGAGGAAACCCTGGCCAAGGGAAAACCCCAGTGGGGATGGTACCAAAAAAAGATCCACTAATCAAAAGTATATTGTTAAAGATATTGACCATGTTAGGAGTCAATTACATCCGTTTAGTGTCATGGTCCTTGTTAGAGGACTTAGGCCTTATTAGAAGCCTCAACCTTGTTAGGAGTTGGTATTACAAAATATCAATGTATGAAAAATGAGCCCACTGCCCAAACATGCACTATACAATTATAATCTCTAATAGAAAAGATAGAATACAAAAAACTTTTACTGCTATTGAATATCTTATATATTCTGATCTAGCTTTTAGGCTCTTCACAAAACTTTATATCAATTCGTACTATTCTGATCATACATCAGATTTTTCATAATACAACATTATAAATCAATACCATATCATTCTTCAACTTCGCATTACAACTTACTTTCCTTTATACAAGCTATCATAAATATAGCTTTCTAGTTGGCTTGCATGTTTCCAAAACATAATATTAATTATTGTTGCCTTAGGGTTAACATCTAGGATGTCATCCCTAATTATTTAAGTCATTATTTTGATAAAAAAAATAATCCCTTAACCTAAACCATTCATTTACTAGTTGTTACCATGTTCTGGTCAGCTCAACACCGTTTCTATAAAATATTAATAACTTTGTTTGTACATGTCATACAGTCTTGTTCTCATAGATGTAGCTTCATCATACCTCATATAATTTGTGTTCAAGTTCTCTTGTGCTAGAAATACTTCTGTGAACTCCACTGATCAAAATAGTCTTTGTGCAGACAGATAAACAATGTTATACTTAGACAGTTTCCTTAAGTTCTCATCCATAACTTTATCCTTGAATCATGGTGTCTTAATACTGAATATATGTTTCCATAATGACAACATCATGATGTCCTACTTAGCCAAATTTCCAGCATCTACAATAAGACTGTTAAGTTTACTCGGTTAAGAGATTTCTTTATTACAAATACTAATAATAAATAGTAAATAAATTGACCTATAGATTTGCAACTATCCTTTGCATAATCAAATCTTGTGTGCACTCTTCCATCTTCACTTCAATCCTTTACTTTCCACTAGCTTCAACACTTCATCAAATTCTTCTTTTTGACTCAGAATCTATCATTCCCTTCTTCACTACATCAATCAATGACTTATCAACCCTTCAGTTTGCCAATCATTTGTTTATACAAATTCATCCTTTATATATACTTTCTTTTACTGCTTAATCTTGTCTATTACGTTTTCCTTTCATCAATATCTTTTGTTCAATTTATTTCACAAACCTATTCAATATATCTAGATCTCGCTAACACATTTTATCTTCACCTCGGAACTTGAACATTCTTGAAACTTGTTCATTCTCTTTTATTTGTTTATATCAAAGCCATATATCATCATCATGAATTTTCATGATCGTATATCTCTCTAACTAACTTTCCTCATCATAATAACCTTCCAGCTCATCATAGCTAATCATTAAATGTCATACAGTTGATCCTTGTACTTAATTCTTATTCCTTGCTTGGTGGATAACTCTGAATTTTGGTTAACTTCCCTCGGTGCCTAAAACTTCTTTCTCGGTGTCTTGAGTTCCTTTTCCTTTACTAAAACATACTTTTCTCTTACCGAATTACTTTCTCTCTTTACCAAATGACTTTTCTTTCTTGGTAGCCAAAACTATTTTGCTTACTAACTTGACAAATCTTCATTACCATTCTTTAGCGAGTTGACATAATCATATGTTATCTAGAAAATAATTATATCCACATAATAGATTAGAACTTTTCAATCTATATCAATTTCCCATTTAAGTTCTTCATCTTAACAACATCTCATTTCTTCTTCTCCTTAACTCATTCAACTTATATCATACTCTGAATGATATGGAAACACAATATAAACCATAAATAAATTGCTTGACATGAATGAAAAGATAATAAATGATCTAACCTTTCTACTATCTTGTATTCCTCTAATCTTGGTTGGTCTTCATCATCATCACCATCAGTTATAGTAACAATCTCTCTCTTTGGCATTGATGGAAACACACTAAAAATTCATTATTCAATTGATAATAGTAACACTTCATTGTCATTCTTGTACTCCCTCTAAGATGTAACTTATTATTTTCTATACTTGATCTCTTCTTATGTTTATCTTCTTTACTATCCCTCTTTGACGACTTCTTTTTCTGATCTTATCTCTTTTATTAATCATCAATAATAATCTTCTCCATGTGCATTAACTTCTCCCTGTTTGAGAATAATGCTAAAGACATATAAACTCATAAAAAAAATTTCTTAGGTAGTAAATCATACCTCAAATGTATAGATTTATTATTATATTAATAAACATTTTCACAACTTCAAGATTCACCTAAAGAGTGAACACTAGCATCTACTCATAATATATGTATTCTGATGAATACTTGAATTGATGCAGAATGCATCTTTCCTTATTGAATATTGGATATGGGAAGAACCCCTAACTTACCTCAAAGATACTCAAAGGCATCCTTCAGTAGTAGTTTATTAAATATATCATCTATTTGTTCCTTTAAATTCACATACTCCAATATCACATGCTTATCTTGTACTTACTCTCTCAAGTAATAATACTTGATAGAAATGTCCTTTGTCTTTGAATGCACCACCAGATTCTTTGATATGTTAATAGCACTTGTATAATATCACAATAAATTTTAAATGCATTAGTAATCTCTTCTTTCTTACCTTGAAGTAATGTTTTGATCCATACAATATTAGAACAATTCATAACTGCAACAACATACTCAACTTTGACAGTAGACTGTGAAATGCAGCTTTGTTTCTTGTTTAGACATGTCACTAATGTTTCACCTAAGAATAAAGCTATGCCACTTGTGCTTTTTCTATCATCAATATTTCCAGTCCAATTAGCATCAGTATACACCTTGAGATCAAAATCTCCTCCTTTTTTGTATAGACTTACCGAAATCTTTAGTCCCTTTTAGATATCTAAATATTGTTTTCACTGTAGACATATGTGTCTCCTTTGGGTTGGCAGAAAACCTTCCCACTATACCAATTGAATGTGCAACATCGGGTCGGCTGTGAACAACATACTATAGTTTACCAATTGTGGATCAGCAAAGTGTCTCATTTACTTCCTTTGTGTCATCATCCGTTGACAATTTATAACCACTAGCCATCGGTGTTCCAAGTGGTTTTGATTCTTCCATATTGAATGTCTTTAGGATCTCCTTGATGTACTTTACTTGTGTTATGTAGATCCCATCCTTAACTTGTTAAATATTTAGTCCAAATAGACATCTCAAATTCCTTTCTCATCTCCTCGACAAATAATTTCTAGAAATTAATTCATTTCCTCCAAATATAATGTCATCAACAAACAAAATTAAATACTGATCTACATAATATCTTTGTATCTTCATAGGACCACAAAGGTCAGTATGAACTAATTCCAAAATACCATTAGATGAGTAAGACTTTCTTGAGAAACTTGATTTGGTCATCTTACCAATCTGACATTCCTTACACATCACTTTATCAGGTTTCCTTAATTTTAGTAGACCTCTAACTCTATTCTTTTTTCTCACCTTAATCATTTTATCAAAATTTACGTGACATAGTCTCTTATGCCATAGCCATACATCTTCAACTTTTATGAATAAGAAAATCTTTGCAGAAGTATCAAGATAAAATATGTTACCTTTAGATTGTTTACCGGTTCTAATTAGGTCTCCATTAATACCATAAATCTTCACCTTTCTATTCTTAAACTCCAGTCAGTGGCCAGTATTGTTCAGTTGTGCAACACTCAATAGATGGTAGTTTAGAACCTTAACCTAATATGCATCATCACATCTCATCTTTTCATTCAGTACAATGGATCCTTTTCCTTTAACATGACATGGAGCATCATTGCCAAATTTGATAAATCCTCCATCATACTCTTCTAGGTTTTGAAACTTATCAATATCACCAGTCATATGATGTGAACATGCACTATCAATAGTCCATGGGTCAATTTTATGCACATGAGAAATAAGTGTTTTTTCATCTTCATCAGAATCTTTCTTTACAACAACATAGACAACTTCATAACTATCTTCTGTATCATCAGATTCATCTTCAGTTACACCTTCCTCAGCTAGGTAGCAAGACTTCTTTCCTTTGTCCTTGTAAAGTCTCTAAATCTTTGGTATTGGTTCTCCTTCTTATCACTTTTATCATTCTTGTCATTATGTGGTCAATCTTGTTACAATTTAAACATTCAAGGGTAATTTTCCATTATATTTTAATTTACCTCTCGGTAGTCTCTTAGCCAGTAGTGCTTCCAAATCTTCTTATTCTTTCTCTTTGGTTAGGATATTGTCATATTCATTTCTACATAAACTACTATGCTTCTCTCTTTTTAAAGTTCCAATACTTAGAGATGATTTGAATGTAGTTTCAATAGTCAGTAGACTATAATCATAATTGCTAACCTCAAATGTAGTCAGCTTACCGATTATGGCTTCAAGAGTAACAACATAATTTGGTATGCATCTCAGTTCCTGAATAGAAAATAATCTAATAGCATACTTGGAAGAAAGAGTTCTCAGAATTTTACTTACCACTTCTTCATTAGTCAATGTTCCACCAACACCTCTGATGGCACCTACAACTTTCTTTATTCTGAGACTATATTCTACAATATTCTCTTCATCTTTCATTTTCATTTCATCATACTTTCCTCTGAGACTATCAAATTTAGATTTTTGTACATGCTGATCACCTCCATAAATAAGTATAAGACTATCCCACATTTCCTTTGAATTAACATAGTCCATAACATCATTGAATTTAGCATCGGTTAGGGAAGAGGCAATTTATATCATTACCCACTTATGTTCATGCTTTTCTCTCATCTGATCAACTATCATAGGTCTGGGGGGTGGTGGAGTGTAGTCATTATCCAAAAGATTCAGTGCAGATTCTCCAATCCCAGATAGGTACAATCTCATCCATCTTTTCCATGTAGAGAAACTTTCCTTGTTCATCTTAGGTACTTCTCTCCTATACATCTTCAGATCTTTTACTCAAGTCTTTCAAATGTATCCCTCTGGAGTACTTAGATCTGATACCAATTTTTAGATTATGAAGAAGGGGAGGGGGTGAATCAATAATCCTTGATTCTTAGTACCCCAAATGCTTTTCTCTGATTAACTCGGTGTCAACTCGGTCAGACACAACTCACTATTTACCGACAACAGTAAATAAACTTTAACAATCAACAAATCAAACATATAAATCATTCATCATATGTAACACAAGTATTTAATGTGGAAACCTAGATTTGGGAAAAACCACTGTGGGAATTGTCACCCACTAAAGAAAATACTCTTTTTAAGTACACTTGTTTAAGAGCCAATATGGTTAAAGATTACAATACACATTGTTAGCTATAACTTGGTCAAGGGATTTACCTCAGATCTATTATAATTTTCACCATGTTAGGAGTGACCTAATAAAAGGACTTTGAACACTCTTTAGAATGTTAACTTTTTCAAGGATTTTACAATAAGACCGTTAATTCTACTTTCTTAAGAGATTTCTCTATTACAAATGCTAATAAGAAATAATAAATAAATTAACCTATAGATTTACAACTATCCTTTGCATAATCAAATCCTTTGTGTGCTCTTCTATCTTCACTTCAATCCTTCACATTCCACTAGCTTCAACACCTCATCAAATTCTTCTCTCTGAGTCAAAATCTATCTTTTCCTTCTTCATTGCATCAGTCGATGACTTATCAAACCTTCAGTTTTCTAGCCATTTGTTTATACAAATTCATCCTTTATATAGACTTTATTTTGTTGCTTAATCTCCTCTATTATGTTTTCCTTTGATCAATCTTAGCCATTCAATTCATTTTACAAACTTATTCAATGTATCTTGAACTCGGTAACATGTTTTACCTTCACCTCAGAACTTGAACTTTCTTGAAACTTGTTCCTTCACTTTTAACTATTTAGATCTAAGCCATAGATCATCATAATGAATTTTCTTAATTGTAGATCTCTATAACTAACTTTCCTCATCATCATAACCTTCCATCTCATCATATCTAATCATTAAATGTCATACTTATCCTTGTATTTCATTCATGTTCCTTGCTTGATGGATAACATTGAATTTTGGTTAACTTCGATTTGTGCCTAAAAATTCTTTCTCAGTGTCTTGAGTTCCTTTGCCTTTACCAAAACATACTTTTCTCTTATCGAATTACTTTCTCTCTTTACGGAATGACTTTTCCTACTCGATAGCCAAAACTGTTTTGCTTACCAACTTGACAAATCTTCATTACCATTCTTTACCGACTTGACATAATCATATGTTAGGTAGAAAAAAATTTATATCAACATAATCTTAGCATTGTCTAATCTGTATCAGTTTCCCATTTAAGTTCTTCATCTTAACAAATCTCATTTCTTCTTCTCCTTAGCTCATTCAACTTATATCATACTCTGAATGATATGGAAACATAATATAAACCATAAATCAATTTCTGGACATCAATGACAAGATAATAACTAATCTAACCATTCTACTATCTTGTATTTCTCTGATCTTGGTCGGTCTTCATCATCATCACTATCAGTTACAGTAACAATCTCGACACATTTATAAGAGAAAAATATAAAAGACATAATCATATATTACCTATATCTTTTTTTATCTAATTTCATCTAGTATTCATTATTCGTAATTGAGGGTTTAGCCAAATAAGATACCAAAAACCACTAATCTCTCTCGATGAGAAGATACTTCATGTTCAAATTCTATGAACTAAATTTACCACCATTGAAATGTTAAATCTTGGACATTGGCATACTATCCCTAAATTTAAGTCTATTATGTCTTTCGTAAATTATTTAAAACCTATTTTTAACCAATTATATATATGCAAAACACAAAAAATTAACCATTATATGGTCTATTACTACACACACACCAAGGTTTGGGTTCTCAATAATGTAGTAAATTCCCAAGTAGATGACACAAACTCTCCCAAATGTTAGGGATTTATGCCTCTATTATAGATGACTTATACGATTAGATAATAAATTTAAGGCTATGATGTTTAAAAATAGTCAACAATATTTATAAAAATTATATAATAACGTTGATAAGAGTAAATATAGAAGTATTCATAAACAACATTACACAGAGCTTGGATATTCATTTATAAAATCTTTTGAAATAAATTCACCATAAAAAAGAAAATCTACATTCTTTAGAATCATAAGCTCATTACAAGTCCTTTCTAAAAAATAATAATTTTATAGCATAGTTCTTTAGTATTATATTATCTTACAATAATATTTACCGTCTAACTAACATTTTTTCTAGTATGTCGAACCTTAGCACCTTCACATGAAATGATACATATGGATGTACTCTTAGAATCTAAATTATTTTAAAAGTATCTAACCAACATATGGAACACAATACTATAATATCAACAAACCATACATATCACCAAGCATGATGTTTCTGAACAATAACTTTGTATATACATACATTATTGCATATAATACCATTTATGACTTCATGTATGTCCTTCATGGCCACTAGTAATAGCTCCATGTTTATAGTAGCACACAAGAAGATTACATCACCTTTGACTACTTGTAATACATTGTATCAATTTACAAAATATTATCATAATCCCTCATTATGCCCATGAATTCTATTTCTACCTCAAGTGCTCTTGTATTTTCATTCATCGTTCCAACAACATTGTTTTGCATATGTAGTGAAATATTGTTCAAATAATTTAGGGTTAATATCATACTATTACCTTATACAAAATAACATGTACAATATGTCAAAACATCTAAAAATTGTCAAAGATACAAATTATATAGATCAATAATAAATGTAGGAACTCATTCTACCTTATTATCACCCAAGTTACAACATGTGCGAGTAATAACTAAACTAGTTTGGGTAGCTATGCTATGATTTTGAAGTAGATAAATTTTAATTATATAATCCTAATTATCCTAATTTTTTAAAGGACAAATGTTATACCATTGTAGTATGCTTTATTTTTTAACCTTAATTATTTATTATATATATGATAGATTGTGAGGGAAGTTGAGGTTCATCTTATAAATATAGAGGATAGCAGATATAACACTCCATGGTTATTCTCAATATAAATAGCCTCTATTTGTGTTGACATGAGAATTTTAATCTTTTTTATAGCTTATGGAAATGAGTGTTAAACATTCTCATAGATTTGATAAATTCTTTATGAGAAACTACAATTTGGTGATATAAGATTGTATGATTCACATGTACTATAAAATGATAACTAAATATGGTCAATAGTCTATTCTAATCAATAGTTGCTCCATCTAATAAGACTAAATATTAACTATAGGTCATTTTGGAAAATGTTTTGATTTGAGTTTGATTATGACATATTTGGAAGCTTTAGTATAATTTTCTACTATCATAACTCATCCATGTCTATACTTTGGACATAATTTAATTATATTAGTGGGTAAATCATGTACAACTTCAAGAATGGCCAAAGGATAATTTCTTGCACCAAGCCAATAAATCATTATTCGAGTTTGAGGGATAGCAAATGGGGTGAAAAATTAAACTATAGGCTTGTGTGAAATAGTAGTTGAACGTGATTATATAGTTCTAGGGTAAAAGCACAATCAGGTGTCATCTTTTAGGCTAACTTATCAGCACAACTAAATTTTAGTATTTCTAACTAAAAATTAATTTTGGTGAAACATATGGTCTAGCTAGATTCATTCTAGGTAAGTTAGATAAGTGCTTTAACTTTTCCAATTGGAAATATCTATTAAATGCATGTTTTATACCACCTTGGGTCCAATTACCATAAAAATAAAATTATTTCAGAAAAGTGATGTTTCAATAACTCTTAATCTTTAGACACGAGAACACAGGGCAAGAATGGTGACCGTACGATAGAAGGCAACCGTATGATAGAAGGCAACCGTTGCAGTCACAGAGTCATAAATTCAAATAGTTCTGTCTTGATAGTTGCTTTAGCAGAGGGCATCATCTTTAGTCGTCAGTAGGTGGGTCAGTGTCAGGTGCTTGGCGATAGGAAATGCAATCAGACATGGCAAAAATATTTCATGGAACCCCGATTGTCCAACCAACAAATCCGCACCCCATCAGTCACTCACCCAATGATTTTCTACGTTGCCATTTTGCGGAGAAGAATGGTCCAAATAACACGAAGGGAAAAGTGAGCACCTCCATTATTTCTGGCAAAGCCATCGTTCAGCCCGTGAAACCCTTCTTCATAAACCCTAGGTTTTAGGTTAAGTCACCGAAGTCTCACCCGCTTCATGGCAAGTGAGATCATGACATTTTTCAAGGTTTCTCAACTTTTGAGCATGTAGAGTCATCTCACCAAGCACATTTCAAGTCTATGTCTCCTCTTCAACAACCATTGGTAGTTTTCCAGCAAGATCAACCTAATCCTTGGAGGGTGTTCCCTACCATGGCTCCAACAAATAAGAGAAATAAATTTGGCCAACGCAGGAAGGTCAAACATATCAAGAAACAACTAATTTTTGACATTTGTGAAGGGACCCCTCCAGGATCTCCTGTGCAAATCAGGTATGCACATTCCTCTAAAGACCAAATTAGGGAAGCACCGAAAGATCCCCATACTAGAGCACCTTTCATACCAAATAAACAATGGAGGCCTATTCAAAATCAGAACCCTCTTGTTCAAGACCACTTGCACAAAGATGACCAATCTTCAGACCATGAACTTCAACATGGAGGAGGCTTGTCCGCGATAAAAAGCACCCACCAACTGCTTGAGATCGCTCTTTTGCAGCAACTTTTACAAAACCACATTGGATCGTTGCAATGCACAACACTCATTGGTAAGTTTTCAAATCAATCTCGTGATTTTTTAGATATCAGATCTTGGGCATTTGATAGTTGGAAGGGTTTATCAGACATTATTTTACTAGATTTAGCTCTAGGTGTCTTTGTAGCTTCTTTTGAATCAGAAAAATGTAGGGATTCCATTCATCATTTTAAAGGGTGGTTTTGTAAAGGCTATGGTGTATTCACTTAGGTATGGATGCCTAATTTTAAACTGGTCAAATCTGAATGTTGTTTCTATCCTTATTAGATTTCCCTTCCTTTGCTACCACTAGAATAAAGAGATTTGGAAATTGTAGAAATCATTGCCAATAAAATTGGCATCTTTGTTAATCATGATCTCATCCCATTTGAATACCCACATCATGATACTCGCATTTGTGTGTTACTTTTCCCCTCAAAGCTGTGACCAAATCAGATCAAGATCAAGTCAAAATGGAGGATATTGGAATAGTCTATTTTTCTAGAGGATGAAAATACTTGTTAGAAGCACCAAAATTCTTTAAGCCATTTTACTACGCAATGCAAGAAGATGGAGCCCTCCAAGGTTCTTGTATGTGTGGATCACTGCTTGAATCTAGCAGATTGCTCTGTCTAGGGTTTCATGCCCCGTAAGGGAGCAAAAAATATTCACATCACCAAAGGACCAATTCCACATAAGGGTCTTAGCATTATTGAAACCAATACCCCTTGACCAGCATTTGAAGTTGTAATAGATAAAAGGATGATTTCATTGATTAATATCTTCAGCCAAAGGCTACTATCACAGACCCATAAAGTGTTCAATTTATTTAGTATGCATGTTTGTAGATCGACAGGTCCTTGTCAGATTACCCATCCTCAATCAAATCCAGTCTTTCCACCAGCAAAGCTAAGTTTGAGGGAACAGTCTTTTTTGCCCCCTCTAAATGTTGACAACATTTTTCACCAGCTGATGTATCAAAATTCCCCTATTAATATAATTAACATGTAGGATTCATTCAGTAAGCAAGTAGTAATTGATTTGAAACCTCAACAGCTATCAGAGAAAATGATAGTAGAATTGGCTACCAAATTGATCTTTGAGATAGCGGTAGAAGAGGGGTTGCTAGATGAAATTAACCTTATTAACAAGAAATTAGATTTAGCATTATCAGGGCATGTTGATCAGGTGGGCAATGTGCCAGCAATATCAATCTGCTAGATTTATCAGCTAGAACCACTCGTGGATATAGAGGATTATCAAACTCCTTATGACAATCACAGGTTTCTTCCCACACTGGAAAATCCAGATTATGAGGCTGATGTCAATTTGAATGAGTTAGTAACTAATCAAATTAGAGAGTGGGTGTGAGATAATACCTTTGTGGATTTGGATCAGGTCGAGATGCAGAATTTTGGGGAACAAGATCATCGATTGATAGCTTCAAATTCAGATCAGAACATCTTGGATCAGGTCAAGATACAAAATTTTAGGGAATAGGATCATGGATTGATAGCTTCAAATTTAGATCAGGACATCTTGGATCAGGTTGCAGCCCATGAAATAGAAGAGCATAATTCAAATTTGACAATTCCAAACCTGATCAGATCTCTTCACAATCAGAATATGTTTGTAATACTATATTGTCAATTCAAAAGACCCCCTCTCAGATCATCTAGGTGAAGCCCACACCAAAGAAGAGAGGCAAAAAACCTAAAAACACCCAAAGGAAAGAAGAAATTACAGTAGGTATCCAATCTACTTTGGATGGAAAATTCACACCTTCAAAAAGATTGACGAGGAGAATGATGAGTTCTCCTTGTCAGCCATGAAGATAATCTCATGGAATGTCAAAGGTTTAAATGCCTCTGACAAAAGGGGTAGAATCAAGCAAGAGCTGGATTCTATGAAAGCAGATGTCATTCTTTTGCAAGAAACAAAACTGTCTCAAGGTAATTTTGATAAGACAATCGGTAAATGGTCAAATTGGCAATCAGTTCACAGACCAAGGATTGGCACCTCAGGGGGTCTGGCAGTCCTCTGGGACTCCAAATAAATTCAAGGCCAACTAAAAAATAAAGTAGATAATTGGCAAGCAATAAGCATGAGCTGTTATGACAAAAAATTCATTTTGATTAATGTCTATGGCCCTACAAGAACATTGGATAAGCAGAGAGTCTAGCTGCATCTAACTCACATGATTCAATCTCATCAAGAACATCACATAATTATAGGGGGTGATTTTAATGCTATTTTAAAAATTCCTAAAAAATGTGGTGGCATTAGCCCGCCTTTGAAAATAATACAAGATTTCTCCAACTTTGTAGAAGATAATAATCTTATAGACATAGAGCCTAGTAGCAGTGCATACACATGGACAGATAAAAGGACTAATTTTTCTCAGATTGTTGTGAGGTTGGACCTGTTCTTAATATCTCAGAATTGGAAACTTGCTAACACCTCCTTCCAGTTAGACATCCTACCAAAACTAGGATCAGACCACTTCCCTATCAGCATCCAAGTGGGTTTTAATTCAATCATTTAGGTACACCCACACAAACCATCATTCAAATTTGAGAGAATGTGGCTATGACATCCAATATTTCTTCCTTTAATCAGACAATGGTGGATGAGTGCCCCCCTCATTGTTGGATCCAAAATGCATCAGTTTGCATCCAAGTTGAAATTTAACAAAACTTAAATTAAAAAATGGAATGAAGTGGTCTTTAAAAATATTTTTAAAGAAAAGGAAATTGTAAAACAAAATCTAGAAGAGGTGCTTGACAAGATCACCAAACATGGCATGGATAATGATTCTTTTATCACCCAGAAAAGTCTATCTATTGAATGGGAAGAATTATGCAGCAAAGAAGAGATTTATTAGCGGTAGAAATCATGGGAACTATGGCTGAAAGAGGGGGATAAAAATACAAAGTACTTTCATGCTTCAACTAAACAGAAAACAACAGTCAACTGGATTTTCTTTATTAATAATGCGGAGACAAGTACTCAAATAACAGATCCACAAAGCATACAAGATGAAGGGGTAACTGGTAAGGTTTTTTAAAAACTTACTGGCCCCCCTGATTCTTCCTTCTTCCTTGGATACCAGGGAGACTGAACTTCTTGCTGCCATTCCAACAATTATTTCTGACTCAGATAACCTAAATTTAATGGCACCATTTACAACTCAGGCACTAAAAAAAGTAGTCTTCTCACTCCCCCCAGATAAAGCACTTTGCCCAGATGGATTCACTAGTCTCTTCTTTCAAGCATGTTTTAGGAATGAATGATAAATGTTTTGCATCCATTTTGTAGTAGTAGTTGTTGCATTCATGACTATGATTGTCATTGATGTCAACATAGTGATTTACCGAAGAGTTGCAGAGAAGTAGACAGAGTTTGGATTAGCACATGTGGGTTATTGTAGTTGGAGCTATGTGACGTTGAGGATATACTCTTTGATATGTTATATCTTTATGGTTAAGAGCATAGATAGTAATTCATTTATTCATGGAAGTTATGATCATTTTGGTGGAAGCAGTATTCAGGCAGTGTTCCTGAGTAGCGGTTTGTGGAAATCGGATGATATCTCCTAATCGGGATGGAATCTAGTTTTGTGTAGTTAAATGAAAGTTGGAGACACATTGATAGTGATGTGGATGATAGCACAAACTTTGAGGTCACACAAGTAAAGATTTATTGTATTTGGAAGCTGACAGTTTTGTGTAATTTTGGTGTAGCATGTGGAAACTTTTATTTTGTAATTGTATGCTGACTCATTTGTAATTATTTGAGTGTGGTATAAAGAAAGGAATGTATTTCCTTGTTGTGATGTGGAAAGTGTGTGTAGTTGTGATATGTTGTATGCATGAAGTGAAGAAAAGAGCTAAGTATGAAAGTGAATTTGTGAAGGAAGACGTGAAGTACAGAGATCTGAAATTGAGATTTGATGTATCAGTGAGTGTAGTTTGGCATAGTTAGAGAAGAGGTAACATGTTATTCTATTGAGTAATGCAAAGATTATTTGGACAGTGTGTTCAGTGATCTTACCCTAAAGCTATTTGGGCAGTGGGTCCTTCTGTCTTCCATAACTCTTAACAGGGTTAGAATCTTTTAACATGGATTCATATGTACTGAATGTATTTCATAAGACTCCTAACAGAGTCCATCCTTTAACAATGAATATTCATATTACTGCATCTTTTATGGGAATCATTCCCACTGGGGTTTACTCTTTAATCAAGAGGTTCCCTAGTCAACATATCTTGTGTCATTGTGTTATTGTGTATGAATATCTTTCTATGGTTGGTAATTGTATTGCTTGTATGGTTTAATGCTATTGAAGATGATAAAATTTATAATTGTCTGATAACTGATTCACCCCCCCCCCCTCTCAGTTATTTTGGTGGACTTTACTTTCTAACAATTGGTATCAGAGTGACATGTCCTTGAAAAAGAAGTTTAATAGCTTAAGGAGATCCATGGTGAATTTCAGGAAAGAAAGCCCTAAGTTTGATGGAGTAAATTTTTACAGCTGGAAAGAAAAGATGAAGACACACCTATTATGTTTAGGACTAGGTTATTGGTTGATTACAAAGAATAATAAGACTATCATTGAAGAGGACAATCTTGAAACATGTACTGCAGAAGAGAGAGATCTATTCATGTGTAACATACTTGCAAGAGAAGGACTTTTGACAGCACTTCTGGAGAATGAGTATAGTCAAGTAAAATATTTGAAAAAGTCTCATTAAATTTGGAATGCTTTACACTCTACTTTTGAAGGTGATGAACATGCAAAAAGAGTTAGATTACATAATTGGATATGTGCATTTGAAGATATAAGAATGTTGGAAGATGAATCTATTAGAAGTTATATTGGTAGAATGTCAGAAATTATTACAGGTATAAAATCTTGTGGAGGAACAAAGATAGAGAATGAAGTGATATGGAAAATTCTGAGGACATTGACTCCTGTATTTAAGCAGACAACACAGTTGATTGAACAAGTGATACCTTGTACAACAAAATTTACAAGAGAGACTCTTCTTGGAAGATTGGAAGCAGTAGAAATGAACCTGAGATTATCAGGAGACTTACCTAGAATGGAGATAGCATTTAGTGCTCTTAGTGTTCGCCCTACATTGTCAAGAACCATCAGTGTGAGCGGAGATTATGCTGGCAGCAACAGATCTAGAAATGAAGAAGATAAGAAGATTGAAGAAGGTATTGCCTTGCTTGTGAAAAGAGAACCAGACGGTAAGAAAATATTTAAATGTTGGACTTTTCAAGAATATGGTCATTTTGCATCTAAATGTCCTAAGAGAGTTAAAAAGTACAGAAGCAATTTCAAAGCTAGAAGATCTAAGGAATGTTATTATGCTAATGATGAAGATCTTGAAGCTAGTATAGAAAGAACTTTGAGTGAAAGTGATACTGAGAATAATGATGACATAGGATTTGTAGCAATTAAAGAAGAGAATCTTGAAACTGACGTTAAGGAAGAAAAAGCCTTAGCTTCTCAAGTTGAAAAGAAAGCTGATTGGATTATAGAAAGTGGTTGTTCACATCATATGACTAGAGACATGAAAAAGTTCATAAAGTTGAATGAATATGATGGAGGAGTTGTTAGAGTTGGAAACAATGCACCTTGTTTGATTAAAGGTATAGGATCAATTACTCTTGATGGAAAGACTAATACTGATGATGTTTATTTTGTGGATGGACTGAAACATAATATTTTGAGTGTTGGATAGTTAGTTGATAAAGGATATCAAGTTTGGTTTACTGAGAAAACTTGTGTGATAAAGGATAAAGATGGAAATCTGATTGGAACTGGATCTAGAACTAGAGGTAATGTATTTCAATTGAATCCTATTGAGATGACATGTTTGATTACTAAGATTGATGACAATTGGTTATGGCATAGAAGGTTTTTTCATATAAACTTTGATAACATTGTGAAAGTAATCACTACACTTGCAGTAAGAGATTTACCTAAGATTATGAAGCCTACTAACATGATTTGCAAAGAATGTGTAATGGCTAAACAGAAGAGAAGTTCTTTTCCTAGTAAGAAGTTTACATCTACAAAGAAGCTAGAGATTGTTCATATAGATTTGAGCGGTCCTACTAGGACTAGAGGATTCTATGGAGAAAGGTATTTTATGATTCTTGTTGATGATTTTGCAAGAATGATGTGGATTGCATTTCTTAAAGAGAAATTTGAAGCATTTGATAAGTTTAAGATTGTTAAGAATAAAGTTAAGAATGAATCTGGAATGAAGATTAAATGTTTGAGATCTGATAGAGGTGGAGAATTTACTTCTAGAGAATTTAACTTTTGTGAAGAAAATGGCATTAAAAGACAGTATTCAGCCCCTAGAACACTTGAATAAAATGACATTGCAGAAAGAAGGAACATATCAGTGACTGAAGCAGCAAGAGCTATGTTGTTTGAAAATTATTTGGGGAAGATATTCTGGAGAGAAGTAGTGAACACAACAGTGTATACAATGAACAGAGTACAAATCAGAGCAGACACATACAAGACACCTTATGAATTATGGTTTGGACATGCACCCTCAGTTAAGTATTTTAGAATTTTTGGAAGCAAATGTTATATAAAGAGAGATGATGATATTGGAAAGTTTGATTCTAGAAGTGATGAAGGTATATTTCTTAGATATTCTTTGAAAAGAAAAGCATATAGATGTTTCAATAAAAGAACTAAGACTATTGTTGAAAGTGCAAATGTTAAAGTTGATGAAAAGTTTAAAATTCAAGAAAGAATGTTTGATTATGGATCTGATGAAGAAGCTCATCCTAAACCTAACACTGGATCTACTGAATTGTTTGATGAAAATGACAGTGATTTGTTGAATGAAAGCCACAGTGAAGTTATTGAAGAACCTACATCTGAAGAGAGATCTGAGACAGTGACACCTAGCAAGAGTTTGTTAAGGAATCATCCTTTTGAACAGATTATTGGGAGCATCAAAAGAGGAGTTCTAACTTGAAATAAGGCACACGAACAGTTATGTTTGATTTCTCAAATTGAACCTAAGACTACTAGTGAAGCTTGTGAAGATGAAAGTTGGACTAATGCTATGAAAGAAGAACTAGATCAGATTGAAAAGAACAAGACATGGGAATTGGTTCCTAGACCTAAAGACAAGAATGTTATTGGAACTAAATGGATATTCAGAAACAAGATGAATGAACAAGGAGAAGTTGTAAGAAACAAAGCAAGATTGGTATGTAAACTAAAGAAAGTTTTATATGGACTTAAACAAGCACCTAGAACTTGCTATGCAAGACTGGATAAGTATTTGTTGAAATTGGGATTTACAAAAGGAACAACTGATAGCAATTTGTACACAAAAGAAATTGAAAATGATTTTTTTAGTTATAGTTATTTTTGTTGATGACATTATCTTTGGAGGAGAAGTTGAAGCTAGTGACAAATTTGCTAATGAAATGAAGACTGAATTTGAAATGAGTATGATTGGTGAGATGAAATATTTTTTGGGATTACAGATAACACAAAATAATGATGGTATATTTGTGAGTTAGACAAAGTACCTGAATGACTTATTGAAAATATTTGGAATGGAGGATTGTAAACTAGTTGGATAACCTATGGTGACCAGACATAAGTTATCTAGCACAGATGAGACACTTGCAGTAGAACAAAAGAAATACATATCTATGATTGGAGGATTGTAGTATTTGACTCATACAAGACCTGATATAGCACATTCAGTTGGAATGGTAGCAAGATTTCAAGCTGAACCTAGAGAATAACATTAGGCAATAGTAAAGAGGATACTAAGATATTTAAGAGGTGCAATGGACTATAGATTATGGTATGAAAAATCTGATGATTTTACCCTATGTACATAAACAGATGTTGATTGGGGAGGTAGTGTTGATGATAAGAAAACCACCAGTGGTGGAGCATTTTTCCTTGGAGGAAGATTAGTTTCTTGGCTAAGAAAGAAGGAGAATTGTATCTCACAAAGCATAGCAAAACCAGAATATGTTGTAGCAGCAAACAATTGTAACCAGATAATTTGGATGAAGCAAATGTTGAAGGATATTAGAATAAAATTTGTTGAGCCTATTGTTAGACATTGTGATAACACCAGTACAGTTAGTATGTTTAAGAATCTTGTATTACATTCTAAGACAAAGCATATAGAGATTAAGTATCATGTTGTAAGAGAGAAAGTTGTTGAAAAAGAAGTCAGACTTGAGTAGATAAGTACAAAGGATCAGATAGCAGATATATTCACAAAGCCTTTTCCTAAGGATACATTTGAGTATCTAAGAGGTATGCTTGGGGTTATGCCCCAGCTTACTTTTGAGAAGTGATACAGTTGGTTGCATCCATCTAGTGGTATATGAGCACTATCTTTCTTTTGGATTGGATGTTAGTACTTCCTCTATGGGGGAGTATGTGTATTTGAGCTAAGTCATGAGGACTCTAGTAAATGTATTTTCTAAAAAGTGTCTTTTGACATTGAGTTGTTGTTGACATAGTGATGAAATTCCTATCATTGATGTCAATGGGGGAGAAGTATACATGAAAAAAAATCTAGAACATCTGTTGGAGAGAATTGAATAGAATAACGAAGCAAGATTTGATTGATGAAGAGGATTTGAAGAAGCAGTGTTGCAGTATTGGATTTTTGGAATATTGGATATTTTTCATCTATGTTGCCATCAATGCCAATGGGGGAGATTGTTAGGAATGAATGCTAAATGTTTGGCAGCCATTCTGTAGCAGTTGTTGTTGCATTCATGACTATGATTGTCATTGATGTCAACACATTGATTTACCGAAGACTTGCAGAGAAGCAGATAGAGTTTGGATTAGCGCACATGGGTTATTGAAGTTGGAGATATGTGACATTGAGGATATAATCTTTGATATGTTATATTTATATGGTTAAGAGTGCAGATAGTAATTCATTTATTCATGGAAGTTATGATCATTTTGGTGGAAGCAGTATTCAGGAAGTGTTCCTGAGTAGCGGTTTGTGGAAATCGGATGATATCTCCTAATCGGGATGGAATCTATTTTTGCACAGTTAAAGGAAAGTTGGAGACATATTGATAGTGATGTGGATGATAGCGTAAACTTTGAGGTTACACGAGTAAAGATTTATTTTATTTGGGACCCAACAATTTTGTGTAATTTTGGTGTAGCGTGTGGAAACTTTTATTTTGTAATTGTATGCTGACTCATTTGTAATTATTTGAGTGTGGTATAAATAAAGGAATGTATTTCCTTATTTTGATGTGAAAAGTGTGTGTAGTTGTGATATGTTGTATGCATGAAGTGAAGAAAAGAGCTAACTATGAAAGCAAATTTGTAAAGGAAGACATGCGAAGTACAGAGATCTGAAATTGAGATCTGATGTATCAGTGAGTGTGGTTTGGCATAGTTAGAGAAGAGGTAACATATTATTCTATTGAGTAATGCAAAGATTATTTGGACAGTGTGTTCAGTGATCTTACCCTGGAGCTGTTTGGGTAGTGGGTCCTTCTGTCTTGCATAACTCTTAACATGGTTAGAATCTTTTAATAGGGATTCATATGTACTGAATGTATTTCATAAGACTCCTAATAGAATCCATCCTTTCCCAATGAATATTCATATTAGTGCATCTTTTTTGGGCATCATTCCCACTGGGGTTTACTCTTTGATCAAGAGGTTCCCTGGTCAACATATCTTGTGTCATTGTGTTATTGTGTATGAATATCTTTCTGTGGTTGGTAATTGTATTGCTTATATGGTTTAATACTGTTGAAGATGATAAAAGTTATAATTGTCTGATAACTGATTCACCCCCCCCCTCTCAGTTATCTTGGTGGACTTTACTTTCTAACAACATGTTGGGACATGGTTAGGTGGGATCCACTTGGTGTTATTAAAGAATCCAAATCTAGTAAGTCCATGCTAAAATACTTCAATACTACCAATATAGCTATCATCGCCAAAGTTAAAGTACCTAAAACTTTTGTTGAATTTAGACCTATTTCCTTGTGCAATACTATTTACAAAATCATTACAAAAGCCATATATCTCAGAATACAACATTTGATTCCAAGCTTAGTATCTCAGCCACAAGGAGGATTTGTCCCTGGTTAGGAAATAATGGAGGGGGCATTAGTGGCTCACGAAGCACTCCATTCCATGAATGCAAGTAAAACTCCAAATTTTGTCATTGAGTTGGATATGATGAAGGCATATGATAAGGTCTACTGAGAATTTTTTTTTTTGAGTCTTGCAAAAATTTGGGCTCTCGAAAGCTTGGTGTAAATGGGTACGAGCTTGTATATCAGGTTTTTGGTTCTTAGTATTGATTAATGGGGTGCCTACGGGTTTCTTCTCGTCCACACAAGGGGTTAGGTAGAGAGATCCTTTATCCACTGTCCTATTCATTCTGATGGCTGAATCCTTTAGCAGACATATTCAGCGTAAGCAAGTTTCAGGCGATTGGCAAGGTGTCCATATTAGTGAAACAAGCATCTCTATAACACACACCCTATTCACAGATGACACCCTACTTTTTGGAGCTTCTACTGTATCAGAAGCAAGGTAGATTAGACAATATTTGGATATGTACACTTCAATTTCAAATCAGAAAGTTAACTCGCAGAAGTCAAAGATTTACTTGTTTAATACCAACCAGATAGTATCCAACAAGATTGTCAACATACTAGGATTCACAGTTGACTTCCTCCCATCTGTCTATTTGGGAATTTCTTTCTTTGTTGGTGCAAATAGAACATGTTATTGGTCACCCATAATTGATAGAATCAAATCAAGAGTCATTGCTTGGAAAGCAAGATGGCTCTCACTCTCAGGCAGAATCCTCCTTATTAAGATAGTGCTTTTAGCAATACCAAACTACTATTTATCAGTTCTCAAAGCTCCTTCTTCAGTTATTAATTCCATCAAAAAGATTTTGAGATAATTCTTATGGATTGCAAACATGAACGGGGATAAGAAAATTCCTTTGGTTTCAATTGATAGCATGGCACAAACAAAACAACTTTGTGGTGTAGGGATTCATGATCTGCACAAATGGAATAAAGCCTTTGGAGGCAAGCTTGTATGGAAAATGTACACTAATCCCCAAAATATATGGTGCCAAATCATGCAGCAAAAATACTTAGATAACAATAATCCAGTTAGAATCCTCACTATCCTAGATCCTCTGAAAGGGTCAGTAATCTGGGACTTCATGTTGTCTTCAAGAGAGTTAGTAACTAACTATATATCTTGGTAAGTTAATAGTGGTTCACAAGTTAAATTCTGGCATGACTCATGGAATGGGGCTCTGCCACTAGGTAATCTTGATGGTATTGATAACATTGTAACTGCATCTGAAAATGTGTGGGGAATATTTTTGATAAACGTTGTGTCTTCGGTATGTTTGTTTTCAAGAAAAGTGATCTGGAAAGATCTAACAAAACTGCATCTCCCTCCCTTAGAATGTAAACTATTGGATAAGATTCTTTCAGAAAAAGTGGTATACTTATCAGCTTTTGATGATAAGGTGCTTTGGGTGCCTGGCAAAGAGGGCAACTTCAACATCAAAGATGGGTATAACATTATCCAACAACAGGAAATCAATTCCACACCTTCTCGGGTATTCACATTTTGTTGGAGTCATTTAACACTACCCAAAGCTGGATGTTTTTCGTGGTTAGCATTTAAAAAAAGGGTTTTAACAAGCGACAGACTCCACAAGTTAAAGATTGCATAGCCTTTTAATTGTTTAATGTGTGATTGTGAAAGAGAAAATGTGGATCATTTATTTCTAACCTACCCTTTTGCCCAACAATGTTGGCTATATGTTTTGGGGAAACTCCACTACTCTACACCTCTACCAAACAAATTATGGGATTTGTTTTAGTCATGGCCAAAACTATACCCAGACTCCCTCTTCTCTGCATTATGGACATGTATTCTAGCCTTGGTTGTGTGGGAAATTTGGTGGGAGTGCAACAAAAGAATCTTCTGCAAAATTTCCTCTTCAACTCAAGTGGTTCTCTCAAACTTGTAAAAGTCAATTTTTGAAATGGTGAACTCCAGTCATTCAAAGCTCAAGTTTAATCTATGCATGACAAGTTGGGATAGTGTGATATCAAGGGAATGGAAACATATTCAAGTACCATTTGGTTGGTGCCATCAATCTCCTAATTCAAATTCACAAGATCGTCAGTTGGTTCGCTGGATCCCTCCTACATAGGGGATTGTTAAACTAAATTTTGATGGATCTTCCAGAGGCAACCCAGGTGAGTCAGGTGCAGGTGTGTGCATCCGAGATCATCATGGATCAGTTATAGCACTAAAATATTGCCCCCTCCCTTGCGGTACAAATAATATGGCCAAAGCTCAAGGATTATTTGCTAGCCTTGCATTGGCTAGAGTAGGCGGCTATCAGTGAGTTCAAGTAGAAGGTGATTCATTGATCATAATTAATGCTTGTATAAAATGGGAAACACAGTTAGTAGCTAGCATATATCTTTCGTCAAATTTGGCTCCTACTAGATTCCTTCCAAGAAGTATACATCTCTCATACTCTTCACAAAGGGAATGTGGTGGCAGACCACCTTGCCAACAAGGGCTGTGATGGCCATGATGTGATTACATTTACCCCTAAAGACACCATCAAGTTGGACACTAAACTTTAGGAATTGATACTCGTGGATGTGAAAGTAATTAATAGAGCAGAATTGAATGTGGACATGGCAAATTAAACCCCTGATTTGTTTTTTGAGTGGACATTGAGGTCATTATTTTCATAAGTTGTGATCATGCATCTATGATGTCTTTCGCATGACTGCACGTCTTGAAAAAAATTTCACCTGTATAATGCAGTACCAAATATGTGTGGTAAGCAGTGTACTCATACATGGAATATTGTAAAATTAAATATTTGCAGATACTGTGCCACCAAATTTTGATTCCCTGCCCTCATGACACTTCATTCGCATGTGTGTGAGCAATGTGAAGCTGCAGTTAAGTACTTTCTAGGATATTATATGAGAATTCACCATTTCCAATGAAGGGTTTGGGATTATTACAACAAATTTCAGAGATTTGAGGGGCTTTGATGGGTTGTGTAATTATTGGCTTAGTACTGGGTGTGCCATGGCAGTTTTAAATACTTACCCACTCCCATTTTCATTTCATTTAGTTTGTTTCGCTATCGTAGCATTAATGGAGTTGAGGGTTGCATAGAGCTTAAAATGCCGGCAATGTGGAAGGCACCATTATGAAATCATGCTGAGAAATTTTAGAATCAGGCTACAAGGTAACAACTTGGAGGATGTGCTGCCTGCACAAATTGATGATATTTCCTTTGCATCCATGTTGATCTACCATTTACAGGATATTCAGGCTATTATTCACATTGTCATTGGAGAAGAAATCCTTGCGCCACATTTGTGTCACTTCTTCTTCCCTGCACAGATTGTGGCCATATTCCTTTCCAATGCCATGGACCTCATACAATCAGTGCCCCTATTGGTTTCCCTAGCTGAGAAAGTGATCAACCCTATATATTTGCAAAATAATGCACTCATTCGGGCTTTGCAGAGTTATGACCTTTGGGATGGAATGGCCTTAGTTGGTGGTTTGTTCTCCCATCATGAATTTCTCTCCAACCATGACTGCATGCTTGTGTACGAAAGTATCAAATGGTCTTTGGACAAACATGATGCTAGATATGCTGAAAATGCCCTTCGTACTGCGAGTCAACGTATGGGTTTTCACACAGTGGATCGTGTAAAAATTAGGGTGAATGTGCTGCTGGATCTTTTTGAATTCCCAAATAATCCTCCTTCTCGAGTTGGCAATCTGATTCAACCACGTTCTCCTAGTTGTGGCCAACTTCCAAGGAATTTAGGTGGTGTTTCGGATCTCAATGTGCAACCCTCTGGCTCGACTATTGGATCCAAGACAGGCATTCATTAAGTTCGGGCTGCTGGCCTGGCCACTTCTTTCTCTCCACCCAGGCATGACATGGCTTCGATGCAGGGTTGGCGTTTAGTTTCTTCACTAGCAGGTGGGTTTGTGCATCTGACTTCGCCAGATTTTAGGTTGGGTGTATCTCTGGAGTCTTCAGGATGGTCCCTGCGTTCTCCTACAGAGGTACCTACTATGGGTTGGGGCAGGGACGATATGATCGAATAGGTGTTGTGTAGTTTGGAAACCCCAAAATTTTGTTGATTTTGAATAGTTTGATGTTAATTTTGTATTGTATGACTAAATTGTGAATTTTGCACGCTGATGGGGCTTTTTGGTTATGTCTTTTCAAGTGGCGCATACATTTGTAACTTGATAACGTTATACTGCTCGGTATGTGGGCTCTGCTTGAACAATGTTCAATGTTTGTGTAGTTCTCTTTAGTAAATCCAATTGTATCCGATATATATCAACTTCATACTTGTATATGACAATGATCCTAGGGTTTCTTCCTGATTCTTCAATGGAGAAGTCCTTGAATCAGTTTTATTAATATAAATATGGTGGCCACCCCACTTTTGCTAAAAAATAAAATAAAATAACTCTTAATCTTTTTAATGATATTTTTTTTAAATTAAAAAAATACCATTTTGTAGAGATCAAAGTCAAGAATATCCTCATATAGATTTTATAGTGTTTTAATTAGACATAGTTTATTGTAATGAAAAAATATTGCAAGTAGGTATTTTAACAATCAAGGAGATGTTGATTTGGAGAAAGAAAAAAATAGTAAATCATATTAAATAAATTTGAAAAACATATGGTGCACTTGAGGAGAGAGTCTTCTTAAATAATATATATTTCTTTTTTTGATTGGGATAGATTTGTTATGAAAAATATACTGTGAGATGAAAACTGTAGATTTCAGTGAGTTGGAATTTGAATTATTATAAAAGAGAAAATATAGGTCAAAAACCATTTTTTATTTCTTCATGCACTAGCTATATATGTCATCTATAACATATTTTGAAATTAGGGGAAACAATGTTTATTTACATATAATTTTTTGGTGGGAACTAGACCCCTAATTTTTAGCAACTAAAAATCCATCTTTAAAAATTAAAAAAACATGTTAATTCTTATTCAAAAAAATTATTAAAAATATTAATCATAAACTTCATCCATTTTATCACATTTAATTAGTTTACATCATCTTCAAATTTCAAACATAAATGTCATTTTTATACTATTGAAGTTGAACAGCTTTGGATTTGCTAGCCTTTTCCTTTGTAAATGGGTGACAGCTTATTGTGCTTTTACCCCCTAGGTTTTGTTTAAAAAGATGCAATTCAAATTCACTTTCAATAAGATTAAATGAGATAGGGAAGATTCTTTGAAGTGTTAAACTCAAAACTTTGTGCTAATGTCAATATGTCAATGCATTGTTTGATACACCATCTCAACAAAATGTCTGTAAGGTTTATATCTTATCTATATTGGATAATTTAGAGGCATATGCAATATTTTTCCAATTTGAACGACTATGTTGAATTAAAATGAAATAAATATTTTTTTGATTAAAATTATAAAAAAATTAAAATATGGCATCTGTTGATTTGAATGATCATCTCATTAAATTTTTAAGACATATGAACATATAATATTATCAATGAGAATCTTCTTGTTGTGACCTTGTAAATCTTAGATTTATAATATAAAATATAATTTAATCCTAAAAGTAATTCTAATATAGTCAAATGTATAAAAAATAAAAGAGAGATAAGATATAAGAGATGAGAATAGACCTATATTATGATGATGCTAAATTTTACCTAGTTGAAAAGACATATTCCTTAAAAGTCAATATTTACTAACTAGTGTGTAAGTGTGTTCAAGAATATAAAAAGTTGTTGATAATGAAAATGAATGATACTTTATTAAATGCATAACATAAATTTCTTTATGTCAAATTATTAAAAAATAGAACAATATTCATTGATTGAAAAATCATTAAAATAAGTTAAAAAAATCTAAAATTCTATGAAATATAAATGATTGAACTCTTCAATATTTTATAAACTAGTCATTTATAGAAAAATGTCTCAATATATTAAATTTCTAATACAAATTTTCAATGCATTAAATATTAATTTATAAGCAATATTTCAAATTTAAGATTCATTAATGCTTCAAATTCAAACATTCATTTAAACCATCTAATAGCTCTCTTAAAACTACTAAATTTAATTTTGATTGCAACAAGCTTTGTAGCAACCCCTTTCCTAAACTAGCTATTCATGTGCCAATTGGTGATATAATGTGTCATTTTCATTAATAACTCGCTTTGCAACCACCTTCTCCGAAGAAGCTCCTTGATAAAACAAGGGCCAAACTTGTTATCATTGGATGGCACTATTTAATATATAGGTTTCTTTCTATAGGTTCTCAAGGATTGCATTCCTAATACACAAGGTTTGAACGATATTTGGCTTGATGTTCAAACAACTTGATATCAGACTTTCCTGGCCTTATAAACCCATATCTACTTGCCACAATTCCTAATGTGACCCCAATTTATTCCTTGCCTTTGCTCCACAAAAGGTAACATCTTCATACACAATATTACTTATGACAAATTCAAATTACACCTCTTCATGTGTGCGAAGGCTTCTTAAAGAATATATAAGCAATCCATTGATTTTTGCCTACTTTATCTAATTCCATGATATAGTCCATTGCTTTATCAATCTGCAATCGCTATCTATACTCTTCAATCTTCATGATCCTCTAAGGAGAACAACACAAGTTCTTTATTTTGATTACATTGGCATGATTCAGAACTGCACCATAGAAAGACAAGCATCAAATTATTCATAAGTAATATGATTATAATGATTTTTATGAGTTTATACTTGCTTGTCTGAAATCCTTTGGATTCTGTACAATGAGTCATACCAGTTAAGTTCAAACACAATGTTCACACTAGTCTTGAATCATATGTAAACTGCTCCATACAAGCTCATAATGTTCAATTTAGAGTTCTTTGCGGAGCTCACCAACTGCAAATACATATTCATAAATTGTGCAAACAAGTGGCCACATATAGAAGAAAGCCACCCAATATTATTGATGAAGGGTGCTCCCCTTAATACCACAAACACATAACAAAAATAGAGAAACAACAACAATATGCAAGAACAGAAAATTGGCTTCTTATTATCTCCACAAATGTGGAATTACAAACTTTCAAAATTACAATATGCAAAGCCACATGGGCATTCCCTTACAATATTCTGTAGGACAAAGCCTCAAACTATTACCCAGATCTACTACCCAGAACTATTCTGAACTGCCTACGACAATAATACAGCCTTCCTTATATAGGCAATTTCTACCACCTGAGAAGGTTCCAGAAATTTAGCCCTAAGGGCTGACCAAACTTAGAATTATTTTATTTTTCAATTTATTACGTCAAAGTCGGCTCAAAATAACTTTTGAAACCCGAACAGAAATTTTGAAGGAAAATTATTTTTCACCATTTCAGGTGACCCGACTTCCGGAGATCATAAGTCATCACCAGTTGACCCGATTGACTATTATAACCCCATTTTGGAAACGCCACGAAGCGCTCTACAGGCTTCACCAATGCAAGCGCCTGTCACCCAAATTTTTGACCTCATCCGGGGCCTCTAAAGCCTTCAAAACTGAGTTCGAAGTTTCTGTACCCTGCTGCCAATACCGAAAATCTTCAATATCTTCACAACTACACCTGATCTAGCCATGAAACTTTGCTGGCAGACTTATATGACCAAAATGAACCTCCAAGAAAGAAATTAGATCATTCTGAGCACATACGAAAATTACCAAAAATAGTAACTTTCCTTAAATAGCAGCTCTGCACAAAAAAGCCCTTATTGAATATAAAAACAGAAATATTTTTGGGTGATGCAAGATTGCTCTTACACCCAGGATGCTCCTGCATCAATTATCTACAAAAGTGTTGTGCATCATCAAAGAGTAAAGCATGGAGAAATCGCCGAGATGGACAAAATTGTCTGTTATGGGCTTGGGTACCTCATCATTCTAGAAAAAAGAACATCAATTTTAAGCAAGTAGCACCGAGCCACTTTAAAAAATAGAGTGGAAAATACAATTCTTTTATAGTCTCTAACCAATAACACCAAACCACTTTGAAAAAACTGTGGGTCTTATAAAAGGACAGTAGGTGGATGTGAAGTATTGTGTAACAATGCATAGGAATGTATTGTGCCCTACCGATTGATGGTCAACCTTAATTTATGACCCACGAAAAGAGAACCAAAAAAAAAACAAATGTGAACACTGAGAAGCCCACAACTGAAGCTGGGGAAAATACTTAGTTGGGTTGAGGTAAGTACACAGTGAGCAATCTTGAAACTAATCGACCTGCGCCATTGGTTGCCAACCCAACTTTATCTACTCTCAAATTAAAAGGACCCACATAGTTTTGATGTTCCCAACAGTGCTGAAATAATGATGATTTCTTATTGTAACAGATTTTGTTGACTATGTGGTCAATATTGATCATTGTTGACAAAAGGAATGAAGAAGGGTTTGTAATAGATCATCAAGAAGCCTGAAAGTTCGATAAACGAATGAAAAAAAAAAATCAAAGAAGGAAAGAAAAGAACAATGTAAATACACAAAGGGAAAAACATAAAAGGGTCCCCACTCATTCTAGTGATTAAGTAGGGTGTGAGTTGTGAGGCATAACTTTTGGTTCAGTGTAACATTTATTAGAGGACTTTTATGGACACCCCACCCAAAACTATGGTAATGTAGTATTATATTTGATGACGTAGATTTGAAAATTAGTTATAAACAAGAGACTTACCAAAAAAAATGCTATAAAAAAATCAGGAATGATTTGAAATTGCCACAACAATTTTGAAAGGTGCAAAATTAGAATGTTCAACTATTGGATCCTCTCCCTTATGAGAATCATAAAGAATATGCATATCTACTCGAATAAGACAAATTTATTGTTTTAACTTAAAAATGCACCAATTTATTAATGATTGAAAACACGATATTGTGGAGCCATATAAGTACAGACATCTATAAACTTAAGACTAATAATTATTCCCTAAAGTTTTGTGGGAGCTGCACCCTTTGAATTTGCAAACTTGTGGGAGAATAGCACCAATTACTGCCCATGTTCCAATTAATGTTCACTCCTTGCTCATTGAATCCCCAATTACTAACTTTAAAGAAACCAAAAATATGATAACTAAGAGCCCATAAGTAAATTTCACATGTACCAATAGCCATCTCTTGTACCCACAATTTTTAGAATTTTAGAAGTTTAATTGGAAGAGTTGTAAAACTTTATTTGTACCCATAGCACACGACTACTAAGACTTTCGTGCATTAGTATTTGTGATTTTTGAGGTGGTTGTAGTACAACGTTATTGGGGCATCTTTAAGTAGGTATTATGTGACAGTTTGAAATGAACACTTTTTAACCCATGTATGGATAATAGATCACACAATGTGTGTCATTACTACCAAGAAGCCAAAACAATAGCTATAAATAGTTACATCACATACAAAGACAACTAAAAAAATCATACACATCTAATATATCATTTAAGATTAATAAATGCGCAAAATTAACTATAAAGTCTATGATATATTTCCCATATTAAAGAGTCCTCAAATTTATAACCTTTCAAAGTAAGTGAAACATTGTGGAATGTCAACTCACTCTTCGCACTCCAACATTTGGAATTTTAATATCTTAATGAGTATTCAAGAAAGTATGTTCCAAAGTGCTGGTAATTTTGAACCCTGGTTCCTATTGTTCGAAACATTTGTAGAAAACATGGTTGCTATTGTTCAAAGGTGGCTAAAAGTCTCTACATATCTGATCTCCACCGACAACTTTGCAGTCACAGCAGACCATAGTCAATGACAAGAGACGTAAGAATTTTGAAAATTTGCATGCAAAATGACTGTAAAAAAACGTAATAAAAACGTCACCATGTCCCCCCTTGATGGCCACGTTCATGGTCTCCTTGACTGTAACGAAGGACAAATCTTTACCCAACATGGGCAGCACATAGGAAGCGACTGATGGAAGAAAAGATGAGTTATTTCAACATAATCTGCTAGCCGCACCCAGGAACATAGCTTTGATAAGACTGCCAATAGAGAAGTACGCTGACCGAAACCCTAAAAAGTGTCCAGGCACGGTTGGACAGATTGCAGGTAGATATTGCTTTTGAAATGAATACACCCAGCTTTTCAAGATTCCATTATTTTCAAGTTTTGTTCATTTTCAAGGTTTTGGAACTCTGAGATCGATTACCTAGGTAAGTGACGTTTTAAATTTCAAAGTCTTTAGCACATGTTGTATGAAGATATGAATACACTAATAGCAGGTTTATATATAAGGTACATTAGGTATGTGATCTAAGAGATTAATGGTATGTGTACAATGATAAAAAATGGTCATTTAGAGGTGACATTTTATATTTAAATATAATTGTCTCAATAATCATATACTATAATCACTTCAAAAAATGCAGCTAATTCAAAACATATCTTTTAATAATTAATGTATATTCTTCTAATAATTGTTTTGACTGATACACATGCACAAATGCTTTAATAGCTGTGCACTATAGGTCCCAACAAAATTGCACAACTCCTCCAATAGGGTACAAGTAGACGACTATTGGTACATGTGAAATATTTTTAGTGGAATTTTAATTAGGGGGAAGCGTAGTAGTTGTTATAGCTAACTTCACGCACCCGCAAATCCTAAATTGTACATTGGGTTCGATGATATTTTTTTTGTCTCCATAAGTGACTTAACTGCTTATAGCCATTGTTGTGACTTTTGGGTACTAAAGATACACACTATGGGATAGGTTATGTGCACAAGGGTAAAAAAGTGATAATTTTAAAGTGTCATTTGATACCTGCTTAAAGATGCCCCGATAATGGTGCATTACAACCACCTCAAATATTTTCAATACTTATGCACAAAGGTCCAGTAGTCATTCAAAAAACAACAATACTAAAGCACAAATATCCTAGTAGTTGCTAAATTTTTTTAACTATTGGTACAAGTGGACAACTAGGTACATGTTTTTATTAATAGTCTTTTACTTATATCATTTTTTGGTTTCTTTATAGTTAGTAATTGGGGGTTCGGTGAGCAAGTTGTGCATGGTAGTTGGAACATGAGTAGTAATTGGTGCTCTTCCTCTATCTTACATTCATTTTTATAAGATAGTAATTATGGGGTTGGGTGAGAAAGGAGTGAAAGATTATTGGAATATGGGTGGCAATTGGTCCCTCTCCTATATAAAATTATATTTATCTAATATTTATATTTTAAATTATTGAGTAGTGTGGTTATCTAGTTAGAGTTTATGACGTAAAATGGAAGTTGGAGCAACACTTCAATCTCTACTTAACTTTTCAATTAGAGCTTGATTTATTGTTTAAGAGGTGGTTTTGATTTTTAGATTTAGTTTCATTGTTTTGCTTTGAGTTTGATGATTTAGTGTCTAGTTTTAGTTTTCTCTTTTCAGCCTTCTTGAGAAGCCAAGATAGTAATTATCTTATCATTGTTCTATCACAACCACTAGATGGTTTAGGTAGTTTTTAATTTATTTTATTTTTAAAATTGTAAAAAAATAATAATTTAAAAAATGGGCGTCCAAGAGTTAGTGGCTTTACAGTTTATATTTTTGGGCCCCAACTAGAGTTATGGAGTGTTATAACTAACTCTTGATTTAGAATGTTTATGGAGGTGGGAACGAAAGCCTTTTATGAAGCAACACATTTAATTTTCTTACATTCTTGGCTTCATCCAAAACTTGGTGTGGGTGGCGGTGAGTCCAAGTGTAGTCAAAATTAGTTTTATTTACAATTTTATAAGTTAAAAACTCTAACTTCTCATTTTGTGCATGGGATTTTGGGATGTATTCTATCCTTGGTCTTGGAAAGCCAAAAGTTATTTTTACCTCTTGTTTGTTTCTTCAAATGGAGGCCTTGAACTAGTAGTGGGAATATTTTACAAGTTGGAGGAATGAAGAGCTAGTTGAAGAGTACACAACCAAGTTGAAGGAGACAATTTTCCCTTGTAGTTTCTCTTGCTTTTTTTTTAATATCAAACACTGTGATTGATTTATATCATTTTTCAGAATTTTATTAATGTCTATAAGTTTGTAATTCAATGCAGTGTCACATTTTCTTTGAAATAACATCATTCCATGACAATTTGAATAGGATTCAAGAGACTTTTCTTATAGATTTTGTAGCATTTTCTTTTCATTTCTAAGTTATTTCAGATAGAAGTCAATTCATTTTTAGTTATTTGCATTTGTGGTTTCGAGAGGGAGAGTCCCCCCTTAAATCAATGGTATCAAAGCAAGAGTTCTTGTATGTGTAAATAGACAACCAAACAAGAAACATTTTACAAGGCCTTGCGAGTTGGATTACATGAGAGATTTATTGCATGTGCAAATACAACTTGTAATTTAAAGACTATTCAAATGATTTGAGAAGTTGAGATTCCTATGGTTGTGAAAATATCATCAAAGGAATAATTTACAATAACATATGTGAATGTTGTAAGAAGGTTTTATAAACATATACCAAAACTTATGATCAATCTATTCCTTTGACACATTAATAAGAACAAAATATATACACTCAACACATCTATAAGAACAAAATATAAAAGATATAATCGTATATTACCTCTATCTTTTCTATGCAATTTAATATAGTATTCATTAGTCATAATTGAGGGTTTAGCCAAATAAGCTACCAAAAACTACTAATCTCTCTCCATTAGAGGATATTTTATATTAAAATTCTATAGACTAGATTTCTTAGCATTGAAATGTTAAATCTTTGGCATTCGCATACTCACCATAAATTTAATTTTATTATGTCTTTCACAAATGATTTAAAGTCTATTTATAACTAATTAAATTTTATTAAGTTTATCTTTTCTCTGCAGAACTCTTCTTTGAGCTGGTCACTCTTGAGAGAGATTATGAACTATCTGTTTGTTTCGAGGAATTAAATAATATTAGAATTGTCAAATTCCAATATTTGACAATTCAGGAAGTTTTAAATCTGGAAAATGATTTTTGGAATATTGTTGGAACCGTTTGGTTCGTCTGGAATTCATAACTTGAGAAGATGTATTTTATGCATTTGGTTCCATAATATTGGAATAAGGAATACCACCTGATACAAAATAGGATTACATTTAATTACATAACTATATATGGCCCAGCTATTCTGAGAAATTTGGGTGTGTTCCCATATAATCCAAGAAACAAAACTACCTGAGATTGCCTTGATATCAGTTTTGTAAATTCATTACTAGCCTCTACCGCTTCCACTGGTAACAAATTTACAAAATTATCATTAGAAAACAAGTGGTAACGAGCTATAATTGATACTATATAAGGAGACTATCTTTATGGTGTACGCTGAAGGGTTAATGTATGGAGGCAAATAATAGTCTCTTTTTTTGCACATCCATTGTATGTAAACATAGGCCAACAAGATTCAAAGTGATTTTTGCATAGACCATGGTATTCGCTAAAATCCCACAGGCATCCAACACCCAAATAGAATGAATAGAGGGAAAAGTAGTCTATAATAAGACATAATCGCACAAATAGAATGAAAAGAGACCAAAAGTTACCTAAAATCCACATAAATTACAAGACAAGCCAAGTGATATCCACACTTCCAAAGACAAACCAAGAACTAGACACACCAAGAATGAAATAGGCAAGGGAGGACATAAAAAATGAACATAGGGTAGTAGGCGGAACTCAAAAATTATAAAATTTTATTTACCCCCAATTTTCATTTAAGTGGAATTGGAATTGATTTTCCAATTCCACCTTTTTAGATGGAAGATTAAAATCCAGATTTTGGGGGTAAATGGGAATTAACAAATCCCTACTCCATTTTTATGTTTTGAAAATAAACTTAGAATATGTCAATTATGGGATTTGACAATGACAATCCCAAGCTATTTCCACCAAAAAAATGGGGCCTAAGAGAGTGCAGATTTCAATAGAAGCGTTGGAATAGAATATTGGGTGGAAAATATGGGCTTTCTTTTGAGAGAAACAAATCATGACTAATACTAAAACCACCTTGCTATGTATGGAAGAGGGGCTTTGTAGGAGCACATTTTTATTTATTTATTTCATTTGAGTCATTGGACAGGCTTGGTGGAGGCATATAAAAGACACTATGAGACAACGTGAAGATATTTGAAGGAGACTAACAATTTAAGTGTTGATATTTATTATATTTTTAAATTTGTTTTGTTACTATATATCTTTGGGCGTCAATGAAAATGTGAATTGAAATTTTTGCACAAAGGAAGCTTTTATTTATTATATAAATTGATATAAGAGAAGTTAAAGTTCTGAAAGAATGATTTACATAATGTCAACCTTTTGAAGACAACTCTATTGTAAGGATGTACTTTTCTTTTAAACTTGACATCCCATTGCATTATGACCTTCACAAATGCACTTTCTTATGTTGATTGGAGATTTGGAAAATATTTTCTCATTCTCACACATATGCCAAACATCACTTGTGTTTTTGAGGCCATATTCATCCTACAGGTCGAGGTCTTCAAGGAATTACATGAGTCACCAAATGGGTAAAGATTAATATGATTACATGAGGCTAGATACAATAGAGACAAGATGATTTCTATCATCCCAAGCTAGCTTCTCTCTCAGAGGTGATTCATTGCATGATAAACAACCTATTTGTGTTGCTGAAAGGTCAGGGCTTGGCAAATTTATCCTTGAAGAAAAAAGGGAACCTAATATATTTGTGTCCATAAAGAGAAGAGGGGGCTCAATATCATGATTTTCCCTTTAAGGAGTGAGGGGGGAAATATTTGAATATGATTTGTTGAGCACTTGAGGAGGCGTTAGACACACTTGGAGGAGATGTGGACTTTTGGAGGAAAGACATGTCATGTGTAGGCATGTCGGTGGTGATTTGTGCAACAAAGGAGAGGTTGTTTCTGCAACACTTAAGGAGGCGTTAGATACATTCAAAGGAGATGTGGACTTTTAAATGAAACAAATCTCATGTGCAACAATGGAGGAGGCATTAGACACACTCGAAGGAGATGTGGGATTTTAGAAGAAATGTGTCTCATTATGCATGGGAGGTGGGAACACTCATGTTGTGCAGATGCTTTCAAGTTCTACAATCAGGAGATCCACTAATGTAGTAAGTTCAATGTTTCTTGAGTGAGTGATGAGGATTGGTGAAGATGATTCATCAAAGTCTCCAGAAGGGTTGGGTTCAAGACCCTTGCAATGTTTAGTCTTGTTCAAATTAATGTAATACGGGGGAAATGTTGTAGTATTTTATTAATTAGGTTAGTTTTTAGGTTAATTTAGAAATTAATAAATATATTTAATTAGTTAAATAGTTAGTTGGGAAGTTGCATTCTCGTAGGCAATTATTCACAGGAAAATAAGACTTTAAAAAAGACAGTGAAATTGTATTATAGATCATCCAATTTGAATCGAATTGACTCAATCAATCTTCTGCTCTATTTCTTCAACAAAAATAAATATAATTTACCAATACAAACACCATGGTTTAGTATATAACAACAATGATGAAAAATTAATATAAAAGTATGCATATACAATGTTACACAAAGCTTGCATATTCATTTAGAAACCCTTTTAAAACAAATTCACAACAAAAAAAATTACATTTATACACATTTTTTTAAAATCATAGGTTCATTACAAGTCATTTTTAAGAAAAAAATCAATCTATAACACAACCTTTTAATTTTATAATATCGTACAGCTCAATAATTTTCTATGTAATATTAACATTTTTCCTAATATGTCCAACCTTAGTACTTTCACATGAGAATATACATATAAATGTACTCTTGGTATCTAAATTATCTATCTGACCAACACATGAAATACAATATTATAATATCAACAAACCATACATATAATGCACGATGTCTCTAAACAATAAATTTTTATATCTATACATTACTACAAATAATACCATTGATGAGTTCATGTGTGTCCTTCATGCCCACTAGTAATAGCTCCATGTTATAGTAGCACAAAAAAATCTACAATACTTTTGACTATTTGTAACACATTGTATTAACTTATAAAACATCACCATAATCCCTCATTATGCCTCATGAACTCTATTTTTGCCTCAAGTTCCCTCATTTGTATTCCCCATTCCAACAACTTTATTTTGTATATGTAGTGAAATATTGTTCAAATAATTTATGATTAATCTTATATTATTACCTCATGCAACATAACATGTGCAATATACCACAACATCTAAAAATCATCACATTACAAATTATGCACATCAATAATCAATAATAAATGTTAGAATTCATTCTAGCTTATTATCACCCAAGTCCCAACATGTGTCAACTTGACCTAAACTATTTTTGGTTGCTATGCTATGATTTAGTGGTATTATGGTAAATTATTAATTATTCTTTAAGGTAGGTGTAGATTTGGAAATATTTATTGATTGAACAATGTCTAACTGTATTGTTTGTTGTGATTTTGGTAAGTGATATTAGGAGTTGGATTCAAAAAAGGATTGGTGTGTATTTGACTATCTAGAAAAATTTGATTATATAATCTTAATTATCTTTTTTTTAAGAACAAATGTCATACCATTGTGGCATGATTTATTTTTTAATCTTAATATTATTATTATTATATACATTTGATAAATTTTGAGGGAAGTGAGGTTCATCTTATAAGTATAGAAGATTGTAGACTTAACTCTCCATGATAATTCTTAATAGAAATAGTCTTTCTATTTGTGTGGACATGAGAATATTAATCTTGTTTATAGCTTATGGTAATTAGTGTTAAACATTATCATGGATTTGATAAGTTCTTTATGAGAAACTACAATTTGGTAATATAAGATTGGATGATTCATAGGAGTCATTTTTTTAGTGGCTAATTCGCTAATTGGCTAATGTTTGAAATTTGAGAATCTAAATTTGGCTAATAATTCAAGATTTAAGGCAACCTAAATCGCCACATTTTTATAAAATTTTATTTTAGAAATATTATAAATTACCAAATAATTTTTTTTATTAAAAATTTAAACTCAAAGATTCACCACAATATTTGATACATGATTAGATTAGATTTGCCCAAATTTTATAAGTTATTGTATAAATTTAAACTAATTTGTTAATAATATATCATAATTATTAATTATTGTAGGGTTGTATCACTAATATTTCATTGTCATTATTGAATTAAAATATAATCTAGTGATCCTCATTATATTCCATGAGGTAAAAGTGCTACTATTTGATTTGTAATGCTTATGGGGGCTAAAATTTCCTTTGGATTATTGATCTCAATAGAAGTCAATGGTCTTCAAGAAATTTTGGTTCTCGTTAAAATTAAAAAATATCAATACATTTATCTCACACAATATAATGAGAGTTATTAGATTACATTTTAATAAATGGTAGCTCAATTAAATATTGCAGAGTCTCTCCCTCAAACCCATCAAAGATTTTCACATGTAGCTCAATAATTTTCTATAATATTTTTATTTTCTTAAAATGAAATTGTTTTCTATGGTGATTAATGAATTTATCATCGCCAATATTTTCTAAAACAAAATTGTGATACAATTATAATCACCAATAAGAATTTTTTTCCAAGAAAATGAAAGATCTGCCAAGATTTTATATCTTGTTTTATAGTGAATTTTCTTAAAGTTATCCCTGATTCATTGGCACTATAAAATGATTACTAAATATGTTCAATAGTTTATTCTAATAAGTACTTGATCCATCTATAAGGACTAAATATTAGTTATAGGTCATTTTAGAAAATCTTTTTATTTGAGTTTGATTATGACATATTTGGAAGCTTCAACATAATTTCCCACCATCCTAACTCATCCATGTCTATACTTTGGGCATAATTTAATGAGGCTATTAGGTAAATCATGTACAACCTCAAGAATGATCAAAGGTTAATTTCTTCCACTAAACCAATAAATTGTTGTTTGAGTTTGAGGGATAACAAATGAGATGAAAAAATAAACTATAGAGCTGTGTGAAATAGTGGTTGAAAGTGATTAAAGTGATTATATAGATCTAGGTATTGTTTCAAAATGTGTAATAGCTCAAATTATCCCTCAATATGATTGGAGATAGGGAAGATTCTTTCAAGTCTTAAAATCTAATGACCTTTTTGTTAATGTCAAAATTTTAATTCATTGTTTGATACACCAACTCAACAAAATATCTATAAGGTTTATGTCCCTATCTATGTTGGATAATTTAGAGGCTTATGTAATAATATTTCAATTTGAAGGACTACATTAAATCAAAATTAAATAAATATTTTTATTGCTAAAAATTATTTACAAAATAAAATATGGCATTATTTGATTTGAATGATTTCATTCAATTTTTAAGACATGAACACATAATATTGTCAATGAGAATCTTATTGGAACCATGCAAATCTTATATTTATACCATAAAATATAACTTAATCATAAAATTAATTTTAATGTGTCCAAAAAAGCTTAGAAGAGAGTTAAGATATAAGAGATAAGAATAGGTCTATATTATGATGATGCTAAATTTTACCTAGTTTTAAGAAAAGACATATTCCTTGAAAATCAATATTTCCCAACTAGTATATATATAGTGAAAAAAGTGAAAAAAGTTGTCAATATTTGAGGATAACTTGAAAATGAAAATGAATAATTATTTATTAATGCATTACATAAATTTCCTTATGTTCAATTGCAAAAAAAAAATAATGTTCATTATTTGAAAAATATAAAAGTAATTTAAAAAATCTAAGATCACATGAAATATAAATGAATTTAACTCTTCCATATTTTATAAGCTACTCATTTATAGAAAAACATCTCAATATATTAAATCTCTAATACAATTTTTCAATACATTTAAACATTAATTTATAAGCAATATTTCAAATTTAAGATTGATTAATCAATGATTCAAATTCAACATTCATTTACACAATCCAATAGCGCTGTTAAAATTGCTAAATTTAATTTTGATTGCAAGAATCTTTCTAGCAAGCCCTTTCGCAAATTAGCTATTATTCATATGGCAATTAGTTTTTAAAAAATCCCATGATAGCTACCATTTCTGATATAATGTGCCATTTTCATTAATAACTTGCATTGTAACCACCTTCTCCAAGGTAGCTCCTTGGTAAAACAAGGGCCAAAATTTCTCTCATTGGACAACACATTTTTATATATAGGTTTCATTCTATAGGTTCTCAAGGATTGTATTCCTAATACACAAGGTTTGAATGATATTTGGCTTGATATATTTTTTTTCACAAAAGGCATATAGCCTATATATTTTAATTATAATAGAAGATATCATAAGAAAGTTTGACAATATCATGGCTCTTACTAGCCTGATATATCTATGATGCTTGAGGAAATTTAAACCCTATACTAAACTGCACTACCTTTTACAAATTTGCATTGCCAAATGTTGAGAAAAATCTCAAAATTATGGCAAGTAAGGACTAAACTTCTCAAATTTAATCATGAAGAAACAATAAAACATGATTGGTTAACAAAAAAAATGTTTATACCCATCATATTAGAAACTACCCAATACCCTAACTAGCATCACGATCCATCTTTTATTGCCTTGGTGGGAACAAAAACTAGAAAAAATTCATATACTTGTCGGCACCATAAAGGTAAGAAAAAAGGGAAATAAATATTCCTCTATATCAAACTTTCCTGGCCTTATAAACCCATATCTACTTGCCAGAATTCCATTTGTGAGGCTAATTTCTTCCTTTCTTTTGCTCCAGAAAAGACAACATCTTCATACACATTACTTATGAAAAAATCAAATTACACCTCTTCTTATGTGTGGAGGTTTGTTAAAGAATATATAAACTCCATTTATTTTTTCCATCATGATGGGTATTTGTATACCAATAGTCACACTCTATCCAATTGCATGATATTGTCCATTGCTTTATCAATCTATACTTGTTATCTATAATCTTCACTCTTCATGATCCTTTAAGGAGGAGGACACAAGTTATTTAATTTGATTGATTTATATTAGATTTTAGAATTGTATCCATATCTATAAGGTTGTACTTCAATGTAATATCATAGATTCATATTTTCTTTGAAATAACATCATTCCATGAGAATTTAAATAGGAATTAAGAGTCTTTTCTTACACATTTGGTAGCATTTTCATTGCATTTCTAATTTATTGTAGATTAAATTCAATTTATTTTAAATTATTTGCATTTGAGTTTTTGAGAGGGAGACTGCCCCCTAAATTAATGTATCAAAAAGGGATATCTTGAATGCAAAAAATAGATCACCAAAATAGAGACAATTTACAAGGCCTTGAGGGTTCGATTGTGTGAGAGATTTATTGCATGTGTAAACACTGTATCATCTTAAAATGGAAGCACTTCCATGATAAGAGTGTTTAGCCCTCTGAGTAAGTGGTTTGGGGTCATGTTAAGGGCCTAGATCGGATCTTTGCATGTATCTGGCTTTTCCCCTTGTTCAGCTTCCTTCTGCACCCATTTTTCACTTCATGTTTGCATTTCATAACATTCTGGGACAAGATCCTGAGGTTTTTGACCAAAAGGTCAAACTTGACCTTTTGGGTTCAAAGTCAACCTCTATCCTGACCTGGTCAGTTCCAACCTTGTCCTTGACCCTCTATTCAAAATTTCAAATTCTTTCATTTCTAGGTGTCAGGTTTTTAGGGATATTTGTTTTCCACCTTCGGGTCGGCCATTTCGGGTTTCGGGATGGTAAATCCTTTAAGTGCATTTAATCTAGGTATATTTTCTAAAGGTTAGGACCTAATTGGGATTTAATTCTCCAAGGTGGCCCCTCTAGAGGATTGTGCCCTAGTTCACTATAAAAGGAGGCCTTCCTCTCTCATTTTCATCATCAATTTTTCGTGAGAACATCACATCCTCAAGAAATTTCATGAGCGAGCTCTCAAGTGCAAGCAAGTGAATTCAAGCATTCAAGTGTTCAAGCATTCATCCATCAAGGAGATCCATTGTTAGCCATTGAAGGATTCAATCTCTTTGGAGCCCCCTTGAAGATCCATCCTTCTACATTCATCCAAGCCTCCTCATATGCAAAGATCAATTCAAGATTGGTATTGAAGATCAAATTCCATTGATTTGAGACATCCTACATTCATTCTACATCCATTGAAGCATTCCTACTTGTGGATTTGAGGATTCGAATCCCCTACAAGGACTTCAACATAAGCGAGGTGAATTATCTCAATTGCTTTGTTTATGCATAGTACATTTCAATTCAATTTCAAGGTTAATTCCTAAATTGGGGTTTGACCAAGGCAAACCCCCCATACAAACAAAACCCCCATTTTCTTGTAGGTACAGATGCAGAATTTTAGATCTACGAGCGGATTTGGATACCCTTTTCGGTGAACTTCTGAGATCTGCAAACAAAGTCAGGATCGACCTTTAAATAAAGAATGTAGCCTTTGACCTTTTATGAGGGTCAAAGACTACCTACCGGTGGAAAGACAAAAGATTTCTGGGTTTTCTTCGTCTCGACATTTCCAGTCTGAAACAGGTTGCAGAATTTCTCGAAAGTACACACAGACATTAGAAATTGGCATTTTCTAGATTTTCCCTAATTTGAGGTTAGTACTTGTATTTCAATTATTTCAGATTTCAAGCATAATTCTCCGTAGGGAAATATAGGGTTTTTATCTCTCTTTCATATTCTCCGTAGATTGATTCGATTGTGCATTAAGCTTTCGGTTGATCAATTTGATCTCTCCATTGGGAATTTGGATTTAAGAGTGGATCTCATATTTCCCCCATACACATACATCATACACATCTAAATAGAGGTGATTCCATTTTACCTCTATTCATTTTGGTGAACCCAACGTGCTTACTCTCTTTCTTTTTGGTGTTAGATTTCCCTTTGTCTTATTTTGTGTGTTCACCTTCACTATTCATTTTGGTGAACCCGACATACTTACTCTCCTTTCTTTTTGTGGAATTGGATGCCCTATTGCATTTTGTGGTGTTAGATTTGCTTTTATCTTGTTAGTATTAGATTTCTCCTTTGTGTTAGATCTTGCATGCTAGTTAGATTTCAAAAATACAAAAATATTCATGCTTTATGTTGTTTTAGTTTAGTTCATTTTCATTGCATTGGTTTATGAGCTTTACTACTACTAGTCCTCCTTATAATATTTCAGTTAGAAGAAGTCATAGACTCATGGGTGCCTTTGATCCTGAATCTTCCTCTTCTTTTCTTAGGATCTCAGATGACAATTTGATTCTTCATGATTTCAATCCTACTATGGAGCAAAACTCTTCTCACTCATCTAATGATGAGGATGACACTTTAAGAGTTCCTCCTGAACAAGTTCAAAAACTTTCAACTGAACTTGATAAAATGGGTAATTGGCTTATTCAAGAGAACCATAATCAAGACTCCATTCAAGCTATAGAGGCTCTTAAGAAATTTCTCCGTGATAGTGATCAAGGTGTTAACCTCTTGCGTGGTATTACTCACCTTGTGTATTCAAATGTTAAACCTTTAGCTCAAGAAGCTCGAGATTTAGGGTTGGTTCCTTCTATCACTATTGTTGAACCTCCTTCTAATCCTTTACCTAGTATTCCTACCTATAATCCTTCTTTGGTGAATGTGATGGTTCCCTCTATTCCTATGAGTGTTCCTTCTGTGTCCCTTCATACATCACAACCTTCATATCATAATGTTCCTTTTACTTATTCCAACCCGCTTCCAACTATAGTTCCTAGTGTTCCTCTAGTTGTGTCTTCTATTCCTATAGCTTCTTACACTTTACCTAGTGTATCTAATGTTGCTACTCCTCCTATTTCCTCTAATGATTGAACAATCATTAGTTTGGATCAAACTGTGTCATCCTTACAACAACAACTTGCTTCCTTAAGTCATAACAAGTTTAGTATCCCTACATGTGACATGGGAAGTCACTTGTCCTGAGACATTATTCATACTCCTATTCCTCAGCAAGGTGAGATTCCTCATCTTGAGAATTATAATGGAAAAGGAGATCCTATTCATCATGTTGAAACATTCCAAATCCTTTGTAGTGATTATGCTCATGACCATAGGATTTTAGCCAAACTATTTGCTAGAACTTTCTGTGACAAGGCCTTACAATGGTATTGTTCCTTGCCTCCTTATTCTATTGATTCCTTTCCAAAACTTTCTAATGCCTTTATTCAACAATTTCAAAGCAAAATTGGCCCACAAGTGTCCTTGACTGATTTGATGCATTGTAGACAAACTGCTAAAGAAAAATTAACTAAATTTATTGGTAGATTTAAGCATTTGTATGCTCAGATTTCCTATCCTGTTCCTGATATTGATATTCAACGTATGTTTATTTCAAATTTGCAAAAGGATATTAGAGATAAAATTTTGCTTACTAAATATACCTCTTTTCAACAACTTTGTGCAATGCTTCATCATTATCAATTACAAGTGAGTCAATTTGAGAGCAACACTCCAATGGCTCATGTTCCAGTTGATAAGAGTGATGATGCTCCTAATCCAAACAAATATAAAAAATTCACCAACTATGTCAAGATAAACAAACAAGTGAATGTAGTTGCTGATCACATTAATGTTGCATTTGACAATGCCACTTTTGCATCCACTAAATTTTGATTAAATCATACATTTACTCCTCTTTTCGAACCTTTACATGCTATTATGAATAGGTTGTTAGTTGCTAATATGATTACTTTACCTCCTATTCGACCTCTTTTACCTGTGATGATTGCTTCTAAATCTTTTGATCAAAATGCTTTTTGTCAATATCATCATCAGAATGGTCATGATACTGAGAAATGTTATTCTTTAAAACATAAGGTTCAAGACTTAATTTACTCTAATGCTTTATCTATTGAAAATCATGATGGTAGTGGGAACAAATCTGTCTCTCCTCCTAATCAAAACCTTCAAATCTATACGAATCCTTTACCTACGAATGATACTAATACAATTGCTCAACCATCTACTATGGAAATCGTGCATGATTCTAAGATGGATGATCTCAATCATATTGTTAATCAAGTGGAGCATGTTGGTCAATCTATATCTCCACCTCAACCTCAACCTCAACCTCAACCCCAGATTCAACCTCAAGTTCAATCTCAACCTCGACCGAAACCTAAACCTAAACTGAAAACTCAACATAAACCTCAACAACAACCTAAGCATAAAATACCTCAGGAAATTTTGATTACCTTTGATGACTTTTAGACTATTAAGGCTCCTGATGGTCCCCTCTACATTGCTGCTAGGATTTCTCAGATACCTACTCATGGTTGTCTTGTTGATCCTACATCCTTAGTCAATGTTATTACTGAAGAAAATATTTTTATGAAAATATTACAATGTGATTCTTATGATACATCAGATGTGTGGATTCAAACTTGTAATGGTTTTCTTTATTCATCATTTGGTTCTATTACTTTACCGGTTGAGCTCTGTAGAAAAATTGTGAACACTACCTTTGTTGTTGTTCCTACTTCTGATCAATTTCAAGTTAAGCTAGGTTTTCCTTGGTTGAATGCCATGCATGTTGTTGCTTCACCTATCCATAAGTGTCTTAAATTAATTCAAGATGAAGAAGTGAAGATGATTAATCACATTTTATACCAACCTTCTAGGCCAAGAGATTGTGCTACTCTTGATTTCTTTTGGCCTTCATTACCTAATTCATGTCCTCCTCAACCTGATAATCTATGTCGTTCATATCAAGCTTGTAAAGATCACAAGATTCTTGAATTAAGCATTCCTCCTATGGATCTTAATCATGGTCTTCTACCTACACCTTCTCCTTTAACTATGACTTCTAGTTCTGTTAATCAAGTTCCTTCTATCGAACCTATCAAAGATCCTGTGATTGTTCCTCCTATTGTTGATAATCCTATTGATCTTCCTAAAGAACCTATGAAGGATCCTATGATTGTTCCTCCTAGTTCTCAACCTATTTCAAATAAATCAAAACGTAATCGATCTGCTAATGAACATTGTAAAAAGTGTCATGCTCATGGTAAAGCTCATAATTCTGTTCTTCAAAGGTCTCTACCTTCTTCGGATAAACCTATGAATGATGTGTTAGAAGAAGTTGTTACAATAATGATGTTCATATGCATGATTATGATGATTCTATTCATATCTTAGATCCTATTTTGATTAATTTGGATGAAGAAGATACTCTTGATGATACTGATGATGTTAATGATGAATATGAGACTATTGACATTGATATTGATTTACCTAATATGCTTTCATCACAATTAACTCTTACACCTAGTGTCGAACAATGTGATTCTCAAGAGGATCCTTGTTTGAAACTAGCTATCATTCCTACTATGTTGGATATAGTCCCTCTTGTGAGTTACCCACCTTCCCTACATGATATACAACGAGATGGTGAGGGTAGGCGACATGCTTGATCAGCTAGTCCTTCGGGGTAGCTTTGTTGTGTGTTTGTCTGCTGTACTATGTTTCTCTCGTAATGTGCTTGCTAAATGTTGTTAGATTATTTTATATGATCCTTGTTAATCATTTGGTACAAGGTGATGAAGGAATCAAAACTATTGTTCAAATTCCTCTATATGTATCTCTATTCTTCTATGTGTTGTTGAATGTTATGTTGTAATTGTGCTATTGTTCGTAAATGTTTCCTTGTGTAATATGCTTGGATTCGAGATATGGTAGCACTAAATTATTTTTGGTCTCCATGTCATGGTCTGAAAAGATTCTCCTTCGTATATCTTATGTGATCTTTCCTCCTTTGTGATCATAGCTCTACTTTCTTTGGGGAATGATGTCAATTCATTTGCAACAATATCATATATATATTATCGTATGATCATACTGACCCCAGAGTAGGTAGATCCCTTCTGTGTTCTCTGTATGTTTCTGTGATATTTCCCTTGATTTTTCTTCATCTGGGGGCATCTCGACATGGAAACGTAATCAATGGAGTTGTTTATGTTTTCATTAAAGCCATTGCTCCTGTTAAAGTGTCAGCAATGACTTTAACGTGGGGGCATACGCTCTGCTCACCCATTGCACACATGCACTTTTTGATACGCACCTATTTTTCAAGATACTCTATTTTCACTTTTTGGATTAGTAACTAATCCTTAAAGCATGGATTTATATTTTAGGATCTCTTGATCCCTCCAGTTTCAAATATACACATATTTTGATCCCTTAAGGTCAGAGGTTTCCTTAAGACTGGATCTCTTTTGTTTTTGGTTTTATTCTTATGGAATAGAATATTCCTAAGGGTGAATCCTTGATGGGTTGACTAGTGAGTAGCCACATTCACTAGGTGATTCAATTTCACCTTTCCAGTTGCATCATTTCCTCATGTGGTTCACAATGGGACATAAGTTATCATTGGGTGAGGTAATCACACCCTTTCTTTCTCTCTCTAGAGATGTCTCTCTTATTGTGATCTACGAGTCAATGAAGACTTCAGTCCCTGGGGGCCTAAGGTTTCTCTTCCTCCCTTGGATTATGATAAGATTATCTTTTCATTCTGATCTCCTTTACCAAGAGTTTTCATCGAGTCCATACTCTTGCTAAAGTGGGGGCTTAATGTATCGTCTTAAAATGGAAGAACTTCCATGATAAGAGTGTTTAGCCCTCCGATTAAGTGGTTTGGGTTCATGTTAAGCGCCTTGATCAGGTCTTTGCATGTATCTAGCTTTTCCCCCTGTTATGCTTCCTTATGCACCCATTTTTCATTTCATGTCTGCATTTCATAACATTCTGGGACATGATCCTAAGGTTTTTGACCAAAAGGTCAAAGTTGACCTTTTGGGGTCAATGTCAACCTCTATCTTGACCTAGTCAAGATCAACCTTGATCTTGACTTGGTTAGTTCCAACCTTGTCCTTGACCCTCTGTTCAAAATTTCAAATTCCTTGATTTTCGGGTGTCAGGTTTTCGGGGATATTTGTTTCCCACCTCTGGGTCAGCCATTTTAGGTTTCGGGATGGTAAATCCTTTAATTGCATTTAATCTAGGTATATTTTCTAAAGGTTAGGACCTAATTGGGATTTAATTCTCCAAGGTGGCCCTTCTAGAGGATTGTGCCCTAGTTCACTATAAAATGAGGCCTTCCTTTCTCATTTTCATCATCATGTTTTTGTGAGAATATCACATCCTCAAGCAATTTCATGAATGAGATCTCAAGTGCAAGCAAGTGAATTCAAGCATTCAATCAAGCCTCAAGCATTCAAGTGTTCAAGCATCCATCCATCAAGGAGATCCATTATTAGCCATTGAAGGGTTCAATCTCTTTGGAGCCCCCTTGAAGATCCATCCTTCTACATTCATCCAAGCCTGCTCATATGCAAAGATCAATTCAAGATTGGTGTTGAAGATCAAATGCCATTGATTTGAGACATCCTACATTCATTCTATATCCATTAAAGCATTCCTACTTGTGGATTTGAGGATTTGAATCCTCTACAAGGACTTCAACATAAGCGAGGTGAATTGTTTCAATTGCTTTGTTTATGCATACTACATTTCAATTCAATTTCAAGGTTAATTTCTAAATTGGGGTTTGACCAAGGTAAACCCCCTATACAAAAAAAACCCCCATTTTCTTGCAGGTACAGATGTAGAATTTTAGATCTGAGAGCAGATTTGGATACCCTTTTCGATGAACTTCTAAGATCTGCGAACAAAGTTAGAATCGACCTTCAAATAAAGAATGTAACCTTTGACCTTTTATGAGGGTCAAAGACTACCTACCGGTGGAAAGACAAAAGATTTTTGGGTTTTCTTCGTCTCGATATTTCCAGTCCGAAATAGGTTGCAAAATTTCCTAAAATTAGACACAGACATCAGAAATTGACATTTTCCAAATTTTACGTAATTTGAGGTTAGTACTTGTATTTCAATTATTTCAGATTTCAAGCATAATTCTCCATAGGGAAATATAGGGTTTTTCTCTCTGTTTCATATTCTCCCTAGATTGATTTGATTGTGCATTTACCTTTTGCTTGATCAAATTGATCTCTCCATTGGGAATTTGGATTTAAGAGTGGATCTCATATTTCCCCCATAAACATACATCATACACAACTAAATAGAAGTGATTCCATTTTACCTCTATTCAAACACATCTTGTAATTTATAGATATTCAAAGGGTTTGAGAAGTTGAGGCTCAGGCTATGGTTGTTAATAGATCAAAGGAGGTAGTTTACAATAACATATGTGAATATTGTAAGAAGGTTTTCCAAACACATATAGATCAAAATTAATGATTAAACTATTCCTTTGATGCGTCAATAAGAACATATATATTCTCTCAACACATTTACAAGAACAAATATAAAAGACATAATCATATATTACCTCTATCCCTTTTATCCAATTTGATCTAGTATTCATTAGTCATAATTGAGGGTTTAGCCAAATAAGATATCGAAAACCACTGATCTCTTTTGATTAGAAGATCTTTCATATTCAAATTATATAAACTAAATTTCTTATTGTTGAAATGCTAAATCTTGGACATAGGCATATTAGCGACAAATTTACTTATGTTATGTCTTTCACAAATTATTTAAAATATATTTGTAACCAATTATATATAAAACACAATAAATTAACCATTATATGGTTTACCACTACACACACCAAGATTTGGGTTCTCAATAATGTAGTGAATTCCCAAGTAGATGGCATAAACTCTCTCAAATACTAGGTGTTTATATCTCTATTATAGATGACTTCGATTGGATAATGAATTTAAGGCTATGTTGTTTAAAAATAGTCAACAATATTTATAAAAATACATAAAACAACATTGATAATAGTAAATATAGAAGTATTCAAATAAAACATTAGACAAAACTTGAATATTCATTTAGAAACCCTTTTGAAATAAATCCACCACAACAAAAAATATCTACATTCTTTATAATAATGGATTCATTACAAGTACTTTAAAAAAAATCAATTTATAACATAGTATTTTAATTTAATAATATCTTACAACAATAAATTTCTATCTAACACTAATATTTTTTTCTAGTATGTCCAACCTTGACATCTTCACATGAAATGATACATATTTATGTACTCTTGGAATCTAAATTATTTAACTATCTAACCAACATATGGAATACAATATTATATTATGAACAAACCATACATATTACCTAGCATGATATCTCTAAATAATAACTTTGTATATAAATACATTATTGAATATAATACCATTGATGAGTTAATGTTTTTCCTTCATGTCCACTAGTAATAGCTCCATGTATATAGTAGCATGCAAAAAAATTACATCATTGTTGACTACTTGTAATAAACTGTGTTAATTTACAAAAGATTATAGTAATCCCTCATTATTCCTCATGAACTCTATTTCTAACTCAAGTGTTTTTGTATTTGCATTCACCATTCCAACAACATTATTTTTGTATATCTAGTAAAATATTGTTCAAACAATTTATAGTTAATCTCATACTATTACCTCATAGAAAATAACATGTACAATATGCCATAACATCTAAAAATCATCAAAGATACAAATTATAAATATCAATAATAAATGTAGAAACTCATTCTAGCTTATTATTGCCCAAGCTCCAACATGTACACGTCAATTTGACCTAAACTAGTTTGGGGAATTATACTATGATTTGAAGTAGATAAATTTAATTATATAGTTTGGTATATATATATATATATATATATATATATATATATATATATATATATATATATATATATATATATATATATATATATATATATATATATATATATATATATATATATATATATATATATATATATATATATATATATATATATATATATATATATATATATATATATATATATATATATATATATATGATAATTTTGAGGGAACTTGGGGTTCATCTTATAAATATAGAGGGTAGTATCTATCTAACTGTATCATCTTAAAATGGAAGAAATTCCATGATAATAGGGTTTAGCCCTCTGAGTAAGTGGTCTGGTGTCATGTTAAGCGCCTTGATCAGGTCTTTGCATGTATTTGGCTTTCTCCCTGCTTTCCATTTGTTTTCTGCTTCATTATAGGTGAAATTAGGGTTAGAATCTCGAGGATTCTCCTTAATTTCCCTCTTTGATGGCTCTATTTTCTAGGGAGGACTTAGAAATAGGTCCTCCTGGCCTTCATCACAATCACTATAGGATTTTATGCCTATCCCTGGTATTCTGTCCCATTCTGATATCATTTCTAGGTCTCAGGGCATCCCTGGGACCTCCTCTCTTGATCTGGGCCCAGGGTCAAATTCAAGGTTGATCCTGACTAGGTCAGGATCGAGCTTGAACTTGACTAGGTAAGTCCCAACCTCAATTTTTCCCCCCTCTTTCAAAATTCCAAAATCCTTGATTTTCGGGTGTCAAGTTTCGGGGATATTTGTTTTCCTGCCTTTGGGTTGGCCATTTTGGGTTTCAGAAAGGTAAATCATTTAATTGCATTTAATCTAGGTATATTTTCTAAAGGTTAGGACCTAATTGGGATTTAATTCTCCAAGGTGACCCCTCTAGAGGATTGTGCACTAGCTCACTATAAAAGGAGGCCTTCCTCTCTCATTTTCTCATCCATTATTGACATCTTCTTTGGCCATCAAGCTCTCAAGTGCAAGCAAGAATTCAAGCATTCAAGAAAGCCTTCAAGAATTCAAGTGTTCAAGCATTCATCTATCAAGGAGATCCATTGTTATCCATTGAAGGATTTAATCTGTTTGGAGCCCCCTTGAAGATCCATCCTTCTACACTCATCCAAGCCTTTTCATATGCAAAGATCAATTAAAGATTGGTGTTGAAGATCAAATGCCATTGATTTGAGACATCCTACATCCATTGAAGCATTCCTACTTGTGGATTTGAGGATTCGAATCCTCTACAAGGACTTCAACATAAGCGAGGTGATTTGTTTCAATTACTTTGTTTATGCACACTACATTTCAATTTAATTTCAAGGTTAATTCCTAAATTAGGGTTTGACCAAGCCAAGCCCCCCATACAAACAAAACCCCCCATTTTCTTGCACGTACAGGTGTGAGATTTTGAATCTGAGAGTGGATTTGGATACCCTTTTCGGTGAACTTTCGAGATCTGTGAACAAAGTCAGAATCGACCTTTAGATAAAGAATCTAGCCTTCGATCTTTTATGAGGGTCAAAGTTGACCTAATCTCATCTTGGAAAAAGATTTCTGGGTTTTCTTCATCTCGGCATTTCCAGTGTAGAATGGGTTGCAAAATTACTTGAAAGTACACATAGACATTAGAAATCAGCATTTTCCAGATCTACCCTAATTTGAGGTTATTACTTGCTTTTTAATTGTTTCAAATTCTAAACACTTCAATTCTACCATAGGGAAATATTGGGTTTCTCTCTCTCTTTCATATTCTTCATAGATTGATTCGATTGTGCATTAGCCTTTTTGTTGATCAAATTGGATCTCTCCTTTGGGAGTTTGGATTTAGGAGTGGATCTCATATTTCCCCCATACATTTACATACACAGAACTTTCGAATAGGTGTGATGCCATTTTACCCCTATTCATTTTGGTGAACCTGACATACTTACTCTTTTTTCTTTTGTGGAATTAGATGCCTTATTGTGCTTTCCTTTTATCTTGTTAGTATTAGATTTTTCCTTTGTGTTAGATCTTGAATGCTAATTAGATTTCAAAAATAAATTTTTTTTCATGCTTTATGTGTTCTTAGTTTAGTTTATTTGCATTACATTAGTTTATGATCTTTACTACCACTAGTCCTACTTATAACATTCCGGTTAGAAGAAGTCATAGACTCATGGGTGCCTTTGATCCTGAATCTTCCTCTCCTTTCCTTGGGATCCCAAATGATAACTTGATTCTTCATGATGCCAATCCTACTATGCAGAAAACTCTTCTCACTCATATCATGATGCGGATGAAGCTTTAAGAGTTCCTCCTGAACAAGTCCAAAAACTTTCCACTAAACTTGATAAAATGGGTAATTGGCTTATTCAAGAGAACCATAATCAAGATTCCATTCAAGCTATAGGGGCTCTTAAGAAAGTTCTCCATGATAGTGATTAAGGTGTTAACCTCTTGTGTGGTATTACTCACCTCGTGCATTCAAATGTTAAACCTTTAGTTCAAGAAGCTCAAGATTTAGGCTTGATTCCTCCTATCACTAGTGTTGAACCTCCTTCTAATCCTTTACCTAGTATTGCTACCTATACTCCTTCTTTGGTGACTGTGATGGTTCCCTTTTTTCCTATGAGTGTTCCTCTTGTGTCCCTTCCTACATCACAACCTTCATATCATAATGTTCCTTTTACTTATTCCAATCCACTTCCAACTATAGTTTGTAGTGTTCCTCCAATTGTGCCTTTTGTTCCTGTAGCTTCTTACACTTTACCTAGTGTGTCTAATGTTGCTACTCCTATTTTCTCTAATGATTCAAAAATCATCAGTCTGGCTCAAACTATATCATCCTTACAACAACCACTTGCTTCCTTAACTCAAAACAAGTTTAGTATTCCTACATGTGACATGGGAAGTCCCTTGTCCCGAGACATTATTCATACTCTTATTCCTCAGCGAGGTGAGATTCCTCATCTTGAGAATTATAATGGAAGAGGAGATCCTGTTCATCATGTTAAAACATTCCAAATCCTTTGTAGTGATTATGCTCATGACCATAGGATTTTAGCCAAACTATTTGCTAGAACCTTCCATAACAAGGCCTTACAATGGTATTGTTCCTTTCTCCTTATTCCATTGATTCCTTTCCAACACTTGATAATGCCTTTATTCAACAATTTCAAAACAATATTGGCTCGCAAGTATCTTTGATTGATTTAATGCATTGTAAACAAAGTTCTAAAGAAAAATTAACTGAATTTATTGGTAGATTTAAGCATTTGTATGCTCAGATTTCCTATCCTATTCTTGATATTGATATTCAACATATGTTTATTTCAAATTTGCAAAAGGATATTAGAGATAAGATTCTGTTTACTGAATTTACCTCTTTTCAACAACTTTGTGTAGTGCTTCATCATTATCAATTACACGTGAGTCAATTTGAGAGCACAACTCCAATGGCTCCTGTTCCAATTGATAAGAGTGATGCTGCTCCTAATCCAAACAAATTTCAAAAATTCAACAATTATGTCAAGATAAACAAACAAATGAATGCAGTTGTTGATCGAGCTGTTGTTGCATCTCACAATGCCACTTCTGCATCCACTACTTTTTGATTAAATCGTATGTTGAATCCTCTTTCTGAATCTTTACATGCTATTATGAATAGGTTGTTAGCTGCTAATATGATTACTTTACCTTCTATTCGTCCTCTTTTACCTGTTACAATTGCATCTAAATATTTTGATCGAAATGATTTTTGTCCATATCATCCTCAGAATGGTCATGATATTGAGAAATGTTATTCTCTAAAACATATGGTTCAAGACTTGATTGATTCTAATGCCTTATCTATTGATAATCTTGATGGTAGTGGGAAAAAATCTTTCTCTCCTCCCAATCAAAACCTTCAAATCTATATGAACCCTTTACCTACGCATGATACTAATTCAATTTCTCAGCCATCTACTACAAAAATTATGTATGATTCAAAGATGGATGATCTCAATCATGTTGTTAATCAAGTGGAGCATGTTGGTCAATCTGTATCTCCACCTCAACCTCAACCTCAACCTCAGATTCAACTTCAGTTCAATCTCAACCTCGACCAAAACCTTAACCTAAGCTGAAAACTCAACCTAAACCTAAACTAAAAACTCAAGCTAAACCTCGACAACAATCTAAGAATAAAAGACCTCGGGAAATTTTGAGTACCTTTGATAAATCTGAGACTATTAAGGCTCCTGATGGTCCCCTTTACATTGCTACTAAGATTTCTTAGATACCTACTCGTGGTTGTCTTGTTGATCCTACATCCTTAGTTAATGTTATTACTGAAGAAAATCTTTTTATGAAAATCTTACAACATGATTCTTATGATACATTGGATGTGTGGATTCAAACTTGTAATGGTTTTCTTTATCCATCATTTGGTTCTATTACTTTACCGGTTGAACTTTGTGCAAACATTGTGAACACTACCTTTGTTGTGGTTCCTACTTCTAATCAATTTCAAGTTAAGCTAGGTTTGCCCTGGTTTACTGCCATGCATGTTGTTGCTTCACCTATCCATAAGTGTCTTAAGTTCATTCATGATGATGAAATAAAGATGATTAATCATAGTTTATATCATCCTTCTAGGCCTAGAGATTGTATTGCTCTTGATTTCTTTTGGCCTTCATTACCTTATTCATGTCCTCCTCGACCTGATAATCTTTTTCGATCATATCAAGCCTATAAATATCATAAGATTCTTGAATTAAGCATACCTCCTATGGATCCTAATCATGGTCTTTTACCTACACCTTCTATACCTCCTTTAACTATGACTTCTAGTTCTGTTAATCAAGTTCCTTCTATCGAACCTATCAAAGATCATGTGATTGTTTCTGCTATTGTTAATAATCCTATTGATCTTCCTAAAAAACCTATGAAGGATCTTGTGATTATTCCTCCTAGTTCTCAACCTATTTCAAATAAATCAAAATGTAATCGATCTGCTAATGAACATTGTAAAAAGTGTTGTGCTCATGCTAAAGCTCATAATTCTATTCTTCAAGGATCTCTACCTTCCTTGGATAAACCTATGCATAATGTGTTAGAAGAGGTTGTTACTAATAATGATGTTCACATGCATGATTATGATGACTCTATTCATATCTTAGATCCTATTTTGATTAATTTGGATGAAGAAGATACTCCTAATGATACTGATGATGAATATGAGACTATTGACATTGACATTGATTTACCTAATATGCTTTCATCATAATTAACTCTTACACCTAGTGTCGAACATTGTGATTCTCAAGAGGAACCTTTGTTTGGAATTGGCTATCATTCCTACTATGTTGGATATAGTCCCTCTTGTGAGTTACCCACCTTCCCTAAATGATATACAACAAGATGGGGAAAGTAGGTAGCATGCTTGATCGACTTGTCCTTCATGGTAGCTTTGTTGTTTGTTTTCCTATTGTATTGTGCTTCTCCTATAATGTGTTTGATAAATGTTGTTAGATTATTTTATATGATCCTTGTTACTCAGTTGGTGCAAGGTGATGAAGGAATCAAAACTATTGTTCAAATTCTTCTATATGTATCTCTATTCTTCTACGCATTGTTCAATATTATGTTGTAATTGTGCTATTGTTCGTAAATGTTTCCTTATTTCATCTGCTTGGATTTGAGGTATGGTAGCACTAATTCTTTTTGGTCTCCATGTCATGGTCTGAAAAGATTCTCCTTTGTATATCTTATGTGATCTTTCCTCCTTTGTGATCGTAGTTCTACTTTCTTTGGGGAATGATGTCAATTCATTTGCAATAATATCATATATATATTATCTAATGATCATACTGACCCCATGGTAGGTAGATCCCTTGTGTTCTATGTATGTTTCTGTGATATTTCCCTTGATTTATCTTTGTCTGGGGGCATCTCGATGTGGAAACATAATTAGTGGAGTTGTTTATGTTTCTGTTAAATCCATTGCTCTTGTTAAAGTGTTAGTAATGACTTTAACGTGGGGGCATGCATTTTTCTCACCTATTGCACACATGCACTTTTCGATACACATATTTTTCAAGATGCTTTTTTCCCTTTTTGGGTTAGTAACTAATCCTCAAAGCATGGATTTATATTTTAGGATCTCTTGATCCCTCTGGTTTCAAATATACATATATTTTGATCCCATAAGGTTGGAGGTGTCCTTAAGACTGGATCTCTTTATTGTTCTTTGGTTTTATTCTTATAGAATAAGATATTCCTAAGGATGAATCTTTGATGGGTTGACTAGTGAGTAGCCACATTCACTAGGTGGTTCAATTCCATCTTTCTAGTTGTGCCGTTCTCTTGTGTGGTTCACAATGGGACACAATTTCTCATTGGGTGAAGTAATCACACTTCTTTCTCTCTAGAGATGTCTATCTTATTATGATCTAGGAGTCGATGAAGACTTGAGTCCCTAGGGCTTAAGGTTTCCCTTTGTCCCTTGGATTACGATAAGATTATCTTTTCATTCTTATCTCCTTTACCAAGAGTTTGCATCAAGTCCATACTCTTCCTAAAGTGGGGGCTTAATGTATCATCTTAAAATGGAAGCACTTCCATGATAAGAGCATTTATCCCTCTGAGTAAGTGGTCTAGGGTCATGTTAAGCACCTTGATCGGGTCTTTGTGTATTTGGCTTTCCTCCCGCTTTCCACTTCTTTTCTATTTTGTTATAGGTGAAATTAGGGTTAGGATCTCAAGGATTCTCCTTAATTTCCCTCTCTCATGGCTTTATTTTCTAGGTAGGACTTAGAAATAGGTCCTCCTAGCCTTCATCACAATCATTATAGGATTTTATGCCTGTCCTAGGCATTCTGTCCTATTCTGGTATCATTTCTAGGTCTCCGGGCATCCTTGAGACCTCCTCTCCTGATCTGACTAGATCTGGGCCCAAGGTCAAATTTGAGGTTGATCCTGACAAGGTCAGGATTGAGCTCGAACTTGTCTAGGTCATTCCCAACCTCGATTTTGCCACCCTCTTTCAAAATTCCAAATTCCTTGATTTTCGGGTGTTGGGTTTCGGGGATATTTGTTTTCCCACCTTCGGGTTGGCCATTTCGGGTTTCAAAATGGTAAATCCTTTAATTTCATTTAATTTAGGTATATTTTCTAAAGGTTATGACCTAATTAGGATTTAATTATCCAAGGTGGCCCCTCTAGAGGATTGTGCCCTATTTCACTATAAAAGGAGGCCTTCCTCTCTCATTTACTCATCCATTATTCACATCTTCTTTGGCCATCAAGCTCTCAAGTGCAAGAAAGAATTCAAGCATTCAAGAAATCCTTCAAGCATTCTAGTGTTCAAGCATTCATCTATCAAGGAGATCTATTATTAGCCATTGAAGAATTCAATCTCTTTGGAGCCCCCTTGAAGATCCATCCTTCTACACTCATCCAAGCCTTCTCATATGCAAAGATCAATTCAAGATTAGTGTTGAAGATCAAATGCCATTGATTTGAGACATCCTACATCCATTGAAGCATTCTTACTTGTGGATTTGAGGATTCGAATCCTCTACAAGGAATTCAACATAAACGAGGTGATTTGTTTCAGTTACTTTTTTTATGCACACTACATTTCAATTCAATTTCAAGGTTAATTCCTAAATTAGGGTTTGACCAAGGCAAATTCCCCATACAAAAAAAAACCCCCATTTTCTTGTAGGTACAGGTGTGGGATTTTAGATCTGAGAGCGGATTTGGATATCCTTTTCGGTGAACTTCTGAGATCTGCGAACAAAGTCAGAATTGACCTTCAGATAAAGAATCTAGCCTTTGACCTTTTATGAGGGTCAAAGTTGACCTAAGCTCATCTTGGAAAAAGATTTTTGGTTTTCTTTGTCTCGACATTTCCAGTCCAAAATAGGTTGCAAAATTACCCAAAAGTACACACATACATCAGAAATTGACATTTTCCAGATCTACCCTAATTTGAGGTTAGTACTTGCATTTTAATTGTTTCAAATTCTAAACACTTCAATTCTACCATAGGGAAATATTGGGTTTCTCTTTCTCTTTCATATTCTTCATAGATTGATTCGATTGTACATTAGCCTTTTGTTTTATCAAATTGGATCTCTCCTTTGGGAATTTGGATTTAGGAGTGGATCTCATATTTCCCCCATACATTTACTACATACAACATTTGAATAGGTGTGAAGCCATTTTACCCCTATTCACTAACACTCTATAGTTATTCTCAATAAAAATACCCTCTATTCGTGCAGACATGGAAATTCTAATCTTATTTATAGCTTATGGAAATGAGTGTTAAACATTATCGTAGATTTGATAAATTCTTTATGAGAAACTACAATTTGGTGATATAAGATGGTATGATTCGTGGGTACTATAAAATGATTACTAAATATAGTCAATAGTATATTCTAATCAATACTTTGATCCATCTAGTAAGACTAAATAGCTATAGGTCATTTTAGAAAATATTTTGATTTGAGATTGATTATGACATATTTGGAAGGCTCAATATAATTTTCTACCATCCTAACTCATCCATGTCTATACTTTGGACATAATTTGATAAGGTTATTGGGTAAATCATGTACAACTTCAAGAATGACCAAAGATTAATTTCTTGAACCAAGCCAATAAATTGTTGTTTGAGTTTGAGGGATAACAAATGGGATAATAAAATAAACTATAGACCTAGGTGAAATAGTGGTTGAATGTGAATATATAGACCTAGGTTTTGTTAAAAAAGATGTGATAGCTCAAATTCAACCTCAATAAGATTTGAGATAGGGAAAATTCTTTCAAGTCTTAAACTCGAATGACCTTTGTGCTAATGGCAATATGCTAATGAATTGTTTGAAACACCAGCTCAACAACATATATGTAAGGTTTATATCCTATCTATGTTCGATAATTTGAAGGCATATTTAATGTTGTTCCAATAAGATTCATTAATCAATAATTCAAATTGAGCATTCATTTACACAATCCAATAGCTCTATTAAAACTACTAAATCTAATTTTGATTGCAAGAATCATTGACGTAGGAACCCCTTTCCTAAACTAGTTATTCATGTAGCAATTGGTTTGAAACAAAGCCCATGATAGCTACCTTTGAGATATCAGGTAACATTTTCATTAATAACTCACATTGCAACCACCTTCACCAACGCAGCTCCTTGGTAAAACAAGGGCCAAACTTGTTCTTATTGGGTAGCACATTTTTTAAATATATGTTTCTTTCGGTAGGTTCTCAAGAATTGCATTCCTAATACGCAAGGTTTGAATGATATTTGGCTTGATGTTCAAACAATTCTATATCAGACTTTCCTAGCCTTATAAACCCATATCTACTTGCCACAATTCCATATGTGAAGCCAATTTCTTCCTTGCCTTTGCTCCACAAAAGGCAACATCTTCATACACATTACTTATGACAAATTCAAATTACACCTCTTCATGTGTGCGAAGGCTTCTTAAAGAATATATAAGCAATCCATTGTTTTTTGCTTACTTCATCGAATTCCATGATATTGTGCATTGCTTTATCAATCTACAATTGCTATCTATACTCTTCAATCTTCACTTTTAAGGAGAACGACACAAGTTCTTTATTTTGATTACATTAACATGATTCAGACCTGCACCATAGAAAGGCAAGCATCAAATTATTCATAAGTAATATCGATTATAATGAAACTTATGAGTTTATACTTGCTTGTCTGAAATCCTTTGGATTCTATACAATTATTTATATCAGTTAAGTTCAAACACAATGTTCACATTAGTCTTGAATCACATGTAAACTGCTCCATACAAGCTCATAATGTTCAATTTAGAGGTCTTTGTGGAGCTCACCAACTGCCAATACATGTTCATAAATTGTGCAAACAAGTGGCCACTTATAGAAGGAAGTCACCCAATATTATCTACAAAAGTGTTGTGCATCATCAAAGAGTAAAGAATGGAGAAATCGTCGAGATGGACAAAATTGCCTGTTATGGGCTTGGGTACTTCATCATTCTAGAAACAAGAACATCAATTTTCTCCAAGCGGCACAATAGAGAGTGGAAAATACACTCCTTTTATAGTCTCTAACCAATAGCACCAAACCACTTTCAAAAAACTGTGGGGCTTATAAAAGGACAGTTGGTGGATTGTGAAGTATTGTGTAACAATGCATAGGAATCTATTGTGGCCTACCGATTAATGGTCAACCTTAATTTATAACCAAAAAACAAAACAAATGTGAACACCTAGTAGCCCACAACTGAAGCTGGGTCCAATAGTTAGTTAGGATGAGGTAAGTACACAGCAATCTTGAAACTAATTGACCTGCATTGGCTGCCAACCCAAATTTATCTACTCTCAAATTAAAAGGACCCACATAGTTTTGACGATCCCATCAGTGCTGGAATAATGATGATTTTTTACTGTAACAGATTTGTTGACTATGTTGTCATTATTGATCGTAGTCTTTGACTAAAGCAATGAAGAAGGATTTCTTCAAAGCATATAAGCTCGACAAAGGCATTGTATGCCCTCCATTGGAGAAGAGGTACATGGGTGATCGTAGGGAGAACTTGATGTTCAAGGGAGTATAAGAGCTCAATGAGAACGTGCAAGAGCTTGGTAATAACAATGTAAAATGCCTTGTGACACAATTCATATATAATTATAAACATTCTAGTATTTGTGAGGTTGGTCTTATAAGCAGATCAAGATTTAATGTATTTATTAAGGACTATCAAAGTAGTGGATTACATCACATATAAACACATTGTTAAGGAAATTGAAATAAACATATGTTAAGTTTTTTTGGATTACATAAAAATGATCATGCAATATTATGTTTTCAAGAAAAATAATTATAACAGAATGATCAATTTAATTACTCAAAAGAAGACAATCTATGTGTAAAAAATGAGATTGTAATGCTCTCACTCTAAACTAAGATTTTAAGGTACTAGATCAACAAAGAAAGAAATCTAAAAGCTTAAATCAGGATACTTAAAAAGAGGCACTTCATGTTTTTCATTAAAAAGAGGATGTGGTGTTAGCAATAATAACATTAATATGAGTAGAAAATTACCAAACCATTAGAAACATCCTAGTATTGTGAGGTTATCCTTAGAAAGAGATCGATTTATAATGTACTAATTAAGGACTATCAAAATAGAGGATTAGACCATGTACAAATACATTGTTAAAGAAATTGAAATAAACATAAGATGATTTTAACCATGGATTAAATATAAAATGACCAAATTACTGTTCTCTCAAGAGAAATAGTTATAACAAATGATAAATTTAAATAGTCAATTTAGTAATTGAAAATAAGACTATGTATGGTTAAAAGATGAGAAAATGATCTTCTCAATCTAAATCACAATTTGAAGATGGTAGATCACAAAAGAAACAAATCTTAAAAAATGAATTAGGTTACTAAAAAAGAGGTGTTAGAGACAACATGTAATGTAAACAATAACACAACTACAACATAGAGGCATGTACATTTCAATATGGCCCATTAGAGTTTTGTTCCCAAAGATACAAGTAGAATGTGTCACCTAAATAAAATATATGTTGTGTGTGGTGAGTTTTGTGATGCTATTTGTATTTTTTTGTTAATGTGTAAGTATACAATAAACCTAAAGTGTGCATCTAATATGTGGTACACATATTTTTGGTGCTTTGTTGACTTGTCAGTCTTGTATGCATATCTCTAATGTTTATGGTGTATATTAGGATATCTCAAGGTCTATTGTGAGTAAGAATCCAAGACATTTTTGAAAAGGACTATGTCTAACAAAACTATGGAGAGCTTTATTATAGGTATATATATTCATAATACATGAACATGAGTATTGTTGATCACCATTATTTGAATCTCTCTTGAAATGAATTTTTTTAGAATAATACAGTTTCATGTCAATTCTAAGTTCAATTGGTGTAGGCTTGCGAATGTTGCAATGAATCAAAGACCTATGATTTTGGTGCTCATAGCTTGTGTACCATTCAATGTGAGGCAAATATAAGTGTTTTTAAAGTGCTACTAGTATTTCATTTGTGTCAAACAATGTGACCATTTTAGTGTATTGTTATTCCCAAATGAGTCTTTAACATGGCATGCCATCAAGAACATCTAGTACTTATAATATGAGTCTTTTGCTTGTCTAACATGTAGAACTTATAACATTTTTTTTTATGAGAGATCAAAATAGGTCTTTACAAAGTCCAAATCTATGAGGAATGGTGATTCTTAGCTAAGGAATTTGTGTAGGTAAGTGGAAGATAATGGGTTCATTTTTTGTTAAATAAAAAAATGAAAGTATTTTTTCTTGAAAATAAAAATTTGTCATAATTGGAGTAAACATTTGAAGCACTTACACACATAATATTAATAAAGTTGTTGAATACTAGTAAAAATAGGTTTTGGGGGGACCCGAAACCCCTTACAAGGCAATTACAAAAGATAAGAAATTAAACCCACCAAAAAGAGACAGGGCCAAAATACTAGCCCGCCAGCAGACCCGAACCCAACATTAAAACTAGCTAAAACTAGTACACAGAAACTGACACCTAGCAACATAAACACAGAAAAAAAAAGAAAGGAACTAGGCATACTCTAGTAGAGTTGACTCCATATCTTTTTTGGCATTCGACATCATACTGATGGCTGCATTGAAATCCAAGAGCTCCATAATCCTCTCATGAATCTTCTTCTTCTTGGATAATCTGGTACGCTTGCCTGGCCCAGTCTAATCCTCATCATCTTTGGTATCATCAATCTTGACAGGGGACCTGACATTTAGCTTCTACTTGATGTTATTAATGCAGTCAATCACAGTTCCCATAAATTGGTTTCTATCCATCAGAATATTTTTGAGGGTGGACTCCATTTTGTCCACCTTATCCTATAGCAAGCCCATCTTCACATTATCCTTTTTCTCCCCAACTTTGTTCATCCATTCAGACCCAAAATCCATCCTCTCCTGAATATTGTCCACTTTAGCACAGAGGGACCTGAGGTTAATACTTAGAGTCTTGATTTCATGAAAAAACCATTTAACCAGGTGGAAGGAATACATAGACATAGCTTTGGTCATTTTCAAAATGCCAAAAGGGAGATCAATTTTGTCCTCCAGGTCTTCCTTAAGGAGTTGAACATTTCTCTTCTACATATCGAAAGTTTTCATAAAATGAATAGTTCTAGAGGAGGACAGAATATCCTTGTCTAGAATGGTTGCATCACATCTCATATATTTATCCTTTTTATCCAACAACACCTCAGTGGTGCCTTCATTGTGCAAAGAAATAGGGACATCATGGTCCACCGAACTGACACAGTCGACTAGGATAGGGACTTTCTTATCACCAGGATTATTCTGATCACCCATATCCAAAATGATCTCAATGTTATTAACCCCCTCTGCTTTTGTTGCACTACTAGTACTAGATAGAGAATCATTGATGTCGTCCTTAGGTTTTTTCAGAGAATTCCCTTTGAAATTTGAGAAACCCCCAACACTATCCCCTTCTGACTCAGTCTCCAAGCCACTTTTCTTCTCAAATTTCAATTTTTTTGAGGATGAGCCCTCCTTAACCTCTTCCTCCCTACCTCTTTTGACCAAGCTCTTGGCAGACCCACCACCCAATATCTAGGGAGGAGATGGGCTAAGAGCCACATTCTTCTTAACATGCTCAACAATGAGCAGAATAATCCCTTCATGAAGGATCAACTTATTCTCTTTTCTTTTATGCCCAACAATACTATGACGGAGATAGGTAAGTAAATAGTAGGGGAATGAAACCCTAACCTTATGCCTAAAGTGGTAGAGAAGAACAAAATGATAAGAATGGGTACGTTTATACCTCCCATAAAGAGTGATGTACTCCATAATAGCCACCATCACCTTGGACCAGATTTCCTTGAAGCTCTCGACATCATGGCACCCCCTAGCAGCCTTGACCAAATTTCTCGCTTCCTCTTCATCCTTGGGGAAATGGTGAATGGCATCGTAGGAGACCTTCTTGTCCTTGTAAAATTTCATCCCTTTCATGCTTAGGCCCGAGACCTCGGCAATGAGATCCTCGGTAATCTTGACATCCATTCCCCCAATATTTATAGTGTCATCCTTCCAACTGTCAATGAATCTTTTGGTGACCCCTTCATCAAAGCCATGTAATCTCTCCATGTAAGGGATAATCCCACCTTTACGCAACTTATCCCAGACCTCCTTATTTTCCTTCCATCTCTTACAATTCTTGGGTTCATGATGATTCATCTCCCCACCCATACTATCGGAAGCCATAACAGACCAAAGACAATACATAGAAAGAGACTTGTACAAGACAAAAAAAAATAACAAAAGAAAAAACTATCACCACTCTAATAAACTTGTGTCTTCTCCTCTCATTCTTGGGAAAGCCAAAACATTTCATAATGATATAGAAACCCTTACTGAAAAGATGTCTTTTCATTATTTCTACAGAGATACTCCAAATCAGCCCTCCTACTATGAATCTTATCATACTCCACCTTAGCTTTCAAATCAACATTAAGTTTATTTCCACCTTCCCAAGTCATGATTTCCTCTGATTTGATAGCTAGGTTAGCCAAAGTGTCAGCCATCCCATTGGCCTCATGATATACATGTGAAATAAGTACCTCTTGCAAAGTATTAATAATTTTAAGAGAATCTTTAATAAAATCTCTAATTATCTACAACGGTTTGGATTTACCCTTGATGCAATCTAAAATATTCATATAATCTCCCTAGATCCAAAATTTATTACACTTCGCTAAATCAATAATTTTTAAAGTCTGAAGAAGACCCACCACTTCCACCACGTGGTTAGATTGTATACCAATGGGGTAGACCACAACAACAAGACAGTTAGCTTCATCCTCCCTAATCATCCCACCACACCCAGCAGGACCCAGGTTTCCCTTAGAAGCACCATCAAAATTGACTTTGATCCATCCTTTGGGGGGGGGGGGGGGTGGGAAGCAAGATAGCATTTTACCACAAAGACGTAGAGGTTTTGAAATCCTTGATGGGGTTGATACTAGCAAAAAAATCCTTCTTCCTTCCCATTATAGCCGCACAATTCTCCTGGACACTTCTTTTGATTTTCTCTACCACCACAGAAGGGGGCAAAGAGGTGTTTCTGAAAACCCTATCATTGCGCTCTCTCCATAATTTCCAAATGACATGCGGACCAATAATATTCCAAATATTTCTATCGATAGCCATATCTGCATTTCTCCATTGGATAAAAACATCCTGCATGCAGCTAGGGAAAACCCAGTGTTGATTCCAAGTACTTAGAATAATATTCCAAACTTCCCATGAAAAAGGATTGGAAATAGAAAGATAAAAAGTAGTTTCCTCCTCCTTCAAACAAAGGAAGAAATGATTAACCAATATCATCCCCCTCTTTTAAAGATTATCCAGTGTAAGAATCTTATTCTACAATACCAGCCAATAAAAAAAGTTAATTTTAGGTATCAATCTCTTATCCCAAACCTTAGCCCAGAAAGGGGGAGGATCCGACTAGTCCAAAATAAGATTCATAGCCGAGGCAATAGAATAGGACCTAGAGGGATGAGCAGCCCAGATCAAAGCATCATCCACCACTGGCTTAGGTTTCAACATATTGAGATCCAACATCAAAGGTTTAAGGCTTTAATCCACAAGCGCCATATCAACCCATGACTGATTGTACCAATAATTGCATACCCAAGGGCCAAATATTTGGATACACTCCTCAATGAGAGGATGAATATTAAGGATAGAGGTGAGCAGTGCATTTCAAAGCCAACTATCCTTTCAAAACATAATATTGTAGCCATTACCCACAATCCATTTTGCCCCCAGGAGAGTAGTACTTTTTGCTTGCTGGACACTATTCAAAATGGCACAACCATTAATCCTAATATCTGACTTCAGAAAATCCATAATGCTGGTGAAATGGAAGAGGTACTTCTTAAGGATGATTTGGCTCCATTCCTTTTACTCACCATAGGTCCATCATATATTTTTGGCCAATAAGGCATTGTTAACCACCCTAATCGAGTGAATCCCCAAACCCCCCCATTTGAAGGGTTTGTAAACTTTATCCCAGGTGACCAAAGAAAATATTTTCCTATCCTCAATGCTAGACTAGAGGAAGTTCCTCTAGATTTTCTCAATAATATTGGCAAATTTAGAAGGAATTTTGAAAAGACTCAAAGCATAAATAGGAAGACTTTGCAAAGAAGCTTTCAGGGGAAGGAGTTTACCAGCTTGACTCAAGAGAGCACCTTTCCAACTAGCCAACTTTCTATTGAACCTCTCCACAATATTTAACCAAAAATTATCTGTCAGCTTAAAACCCATAGGGAGACCAAGATAAATAGCAAGAAATTACCCAATAGAACAACTAATCATCCTGGCTATATGAAGTTGTCTATCCATTGACGTGTTAATAAAGAACAATGAACTCCTCTCCTAGTTGATAGATTTCCCCGTGGGAAACGAGTAAAGAGAGAGGGCCTTCTTCATATTTTTGGCTTCAGATATAGAAGAAGAGCCCATTATCACCGTGTCATCGACAAAATACTCATGGGAGAAATTATTCGAAGATGAAGAAGGCTTAATGCCTTTGATCAGGCCTTTCCCAACCATACTCTAAAAAAAATGACCCAGGCATTCAACAATAATAGAAAAGATGATAGGAGATAATGGATCACCTTGACGAAGCCCTCTGGAAGGTTTGAAAAATCTGGAAGAAGATCCATTAACAATCACATTTGCAAAAGCAGTACTAATGAGTTGTTTGACCATCTCGATGAATTTATCATAGAAGCCAAAAGCCTTGAGAACTTTCAATAACAGAGACCAATCCACCCTATCATAGGCCTTAGATAGATCTAATTTCAAAATAAAACTAGGATTCTAAGAAGCAAGAGAAGAATGCATCACTTCATGAACTTTGATGATAGAATCTAAAATTTTCCAACCTGGGAAAAAACTGCTCTATTGAGGAGAGATGATATTAGGTAGAAGAGAAAGGAATCTCAGCCTAATCACCTTGGAGAAAATCTTATATAATGAGTTGCAAAGAATGATCGGTCTAAAGAATCCATAGTAATTGCATCAGGTTTTTTAGGAATGAGAATAATGAACGTAGCATTCAATTCCTTCAGAAGGGATAAAGAACCAAGGAACTCCTTGACTGTGTTACCAATATCCAATCCAACAATACCCCAAAACTTCTAAAAGAGAAAAAAGGGGAAAACCATCTGGACCCATAGATTTCTCACCTTGAAAAGAAAAAATAGCTCTTTTAATCTCTTCCACTAAAGGGATGGCAACCAAAGACTTATTATCTCCCTCGTCCAATGGGGAGGGAATGGAATCAAGAAGGATATCTTGATCTTCAAGAGATAAAGAATAGTCTTTAGTCATAAGAGAAGAAAAAAAATCAACCATGGCATTTGAAATATCCTTATCATTGTTCACAAACCAGACAATAGATGAATGTTGGAGATTCTATTGGAGGCCCTATGCTTAGAAGCAGTCATATGGAAGAAACAAGTATTCTTATCTCCACCTTTCAGCCACAAAGATCTAGATATTTGTCTCCAGTAGACTTCCTCCTTAGAGATGATATTATGAACTTTAGCCAAAAGAATCTCTTCTTTATCTTTAGAATCAAGGGAGAGACCAAACTATTGAATAGAGTCCTAAATGGAATCCAGATCAACCTTGAGAGTGTTCTTAGAGTTAAAGATATCCCCAAAAACATGTTTACTCCAAGATTTTATGTTAACCTTAATGTGATTGAGTTTTTTGGCCACTCTAAACATAGTAGAACCTTGGATTTGGACATCCCACCAATCTTTAATCCCGATCTCAATATCTGGATTGTCCAACCAAATCTTCTCAAAATGAAAGGGAACCCTTCTAGAAGTGGTCAAAGGATCCTCCAAAAAGGAGATGGGAAAATTATCAGACCCCACTTTAGTACAAGTGGATAAAGAACAACAAAATCTATCAAACCAGTCACCATAAATGAGGGCTCTATCCAACTTGACTTGAATAAGATCCTTACCAATCCTCCTATTCAACCACGTATACTTCAAACCTTGAAGATCAACGTCTAATAAACCATGTTTGTTAATCATGTCCATAAGGTCATGTCTCCCTTCCATCTGAATCTAAGAGTCCACTCCCCTAGCTTTCTCAATGACATCAAGTGGGGAGTTGAAATCACCCATCAACAACCAAGGAGAACTCGGAAAGGAGAGTATATGATTCTCAATAACCTTCCAAAATTTATTCCTACCTACCTTAGAATTAGGAGCATTTAAATATTACTGATAACCCATTCAAAACCAGATCTAATGTGAACAAACTTAATACTAAGGATATTCTTATCCACTCACAAAATCTCACTTGTAACATTGTAGAGGTTCCAAAAAACTGCTAGACCACTAGATGCACCTTCAGAGCTACAAACAACCACCCCACCATTTTTGAAGATTCTAATTTTCTCCACTTTTTATTTCACAATTTTAGACTCCTAGATTAGAATATTATCAAGTTTATGGTCTCTGGCTAGGTTTCTCAAAATACCCTGCTTATGAGGGCTATTCAAGCCCCTAATGTTCCAAGATATTATTTTCAATTATAAATAGGAGAACAAGCATCATGGATGGTGAGTTGTCTCCCATCCACTATATCCTTCTTACTTTCCCTTTCTCTAATAAATTTATTAGAACTTCTACCTCTGGACTTTGGAAAAGATCCCACATTAGCAACCATGCTTCGAGTGTCATACCCTTTGAACTTGGTGTTGAAACCTCAATTAGATGTTTTTTTTTTTCTATTTTTTCTTCCAACCTATTGAATCTAGGGAGCCTCATTCAAATCATTGAGAAACTCAAAACCACCTCTACTTATGGAATAATCCTCCCCACTACCTGATAAAGTATATGGAGTAGAGTATCCCTCCTCATCATCAAATTTAACAAGATTCTCAGAGGTGAAATAATCCCCCAAAAATGCAAGACCAGGTTGAGATTCTTGAGAACTAACAATGAACTCCAAAATAAGATTTGAGTCAACATTACTCATCTGGATGGGAAAAATAACTTCCAAAGGAAGAGGATGCAAAGATGAAATGGGAGAACCCCCATCCCACCGGGGCAAAACCTGACTATCAACAATAACCAACTCCTCTGAAGCCTTCACAAGAGAACAAGACACACCATTTCCAACCAATCCAATAATTTCTCCTTCCTTCAGGGCTTTCATGCCTTCAAAAAGCCCAACAACCACATGATCCTTTCCCAAAGAGAAAGAAACACTAGGTACACTAGAACCCGCAACTATAGCCTCCATAGGACTAGTTTTTCATTCTAGATTTGTTTGACCTCTTTTTTGAGGATCAAATCTTTAGAAACCATAGCCTTAGGATCCTTCTTAACCATATGAGGGTAGTTTTTGGCCCAATGACCCATCTTCTAACAATAAAAGTAGGAAAACAGGAGGGACTGAAACTCCACCTCCTGCTCCCACTTCCCCATCTTAGAGTTAATGGGAATAGATGCCAAAAAATGATCAAACTGATAGATATTCACACAAACCCTAGCAAAAACTAGCCTAGTTTTTTTCCGCAGTCAAGGGATCAAGAGACAATAGTTCACCACCAAAGGAAGAAGTCAGCCCCTTAAGGAAATCCCCATTCTAGTATTCCAAGGGTAAGCCAGGGAATCTAACTGATGCAGGAGCATCCTGGGTGTAAGAGCAATCTTGCATCACCCAAAAATATTTCTGTTTTTATATTCAATAAGGGCTATTTTGTGCAGAGCTGCTATTTATGGAAAGTTACTATTTTTGGTAATTTTTGTATGTGCTCAGAATGATCTGATTTCTTTCTTGGAGGTTGATTTTGGTCATATAAGTCTGCCAGTAAAGTTTCATTGCCAGATCAAGTGTATATTGGAAGATATTGAAGATTTTCGGTATTGGCAGCAGGGTACAGAAACTTTGAACTCAGTTTTGAAGGCTTTAGAGGCCCCGAATGAGGTCGAAAATTTAGGTGACAAGCGCTTGCGCTAGTCAAGCCTGTAGAGCGCTTCGTGGCGTTTCCGAAATGGGGTTATAATAGTCAATCGGGTCAACTGGTGATGACTTATGATCTTCGAAAGTCGGGTCACCTGAAATGGCGGAAAATAATTTTCCTTCAAAATTTCTGTTCGGGTTTCAAAAGTTATTTTGAGCCGACTTTGATGTAATAAATTGAAAAATAAAATAATTCTAAGTTTGCTCGGCCCTTAGGGCTAAATTTGTGGAACCTTCTCGGGCGGTGGAATTGCCTATATAAGGAAGGCTGTATTATTGTCTTAGGCAGTTCAGAATAGTTCTGGGTAGTAGATCTGGGTAATAGTTCGAGGCTTTGTCCTACGGAATATTGTAAGGGAATGCCCATGTGGCTTTGCATATTATAATTCTGAAAGTTTGTAATTCCACATTTGTGGAGATAATAAGAAGCCAATTTTCTGTTCTTGCATATTGTTGTTGTTTCTCTATTTCTGTTATGTGTTTGTGGTATTAAGGGGAGCACCCTTCATCAAGTGGTATCAGAGCGGGAGTTCTTGAGTGTGTAAACAGATCGCCGACTGTGAGGCAGTTTGCACTAGGACCGTGACTAGGGTTTCAGCGCGCATCGCAAAAATGCCTCCACGACGAGAACGTGGCGGAAGAGTTGGTGCTGTGACACCTGAGGTTAGAGAGCTGCAGAGACAAGTGCGAGCATTGCAAGAAGAGATTCGCAGAGGAATGAATCTCAATGTCAGAGATGAAAGCGAGGATGAAGCCGAAGAAGAATATCAAGAAGGAGAAGCCGAAATTGTGAACCAGGAGGAAGAAAGACTTTTTCGGGCCATTTCCAAGATTGGGAAAAGACCTAAGATTGAGGTTCCTACATTTTCTGGAAATCTTAACCCTGAGGAATTGATTGACTGGATCAATGAATGTGAGGAATATTTTGAGTATGAAGATGTTGACGATCCTGATAGGGTCAAATTTGCGAAGGCCAGATTGAAAGGTCATGCGAAGATCTGGTGGCAAGAAATTCAGTTGGAGCGAAATAGAAGAGGGAAAGACAAAATCACAAGATGGGATCGGATGGTGGATAAATTGAAGCGACAGTTCATTCCTGTTGATTATGAGCTTGACCTACTGAAGAAAATGCAGAGTTTGAAGCAAGCAGGAAGATCTGTTCAGGAGTATACAGAGGAGTTCTATCGACTTCTCATTAGAACAGGCCATGCAGAAGCTGATAAGGAGAAAGTTGCCCGATACCTTAATGGGTTAAGGCCAAGCATTCAGGAGGAGCTGAATCTGGTTCGAATGAACAGTATTGAAGAGGCATACCAGTTTGCCCTAAAAGTAGAGGAAAAGCTGAACAAGAAGTTTGAGAGCAAACAAAATGGAAGAGGTCACGGTGGACGATCTGGTGGACGGTCATATGGTGGCCGAAATGAAGATCCAAAAAAGAAGGATGAGGCCAGTAGCAGTCAGAATCAGCGAGGAAATAATTTCAATCACTTCCAGGATCAGAATAATAGAGATCAAAGAGGAAGAGGAAGAGGACAAGGATCTGGAAGAGGTGGTTTCCGTGGAACATGTTTTCACTGTGGAGAAGAAGGTCATAGGGCATTTGAATGTCCTCAGCGCCAAGGCAGAATAGACAGGAGAAATGAAGGCCAGGCCAGAGTTCCACATGTAGATGAAGATGCCAGATCATCAAATTCTGAAGATGCTGAAAGAGGAGAAACGTTGATTAACAGAAGAGTCCTGTTGAGTGGTGAGAATGAACCTGAGCAAAGAAGGAGCATGTTTCGCACCAGGTGCAAGTGTGAAGGTAAATGTTGTGATGTGATTATTGATAGTGGAAGCACTGACAATTTGGTGTCAGAAGAGATGGTGACAAAGTTGAAGCTCAAGAGATAGAAACACCCACATCCATATCGGATTGCCTGGGTACAGGATGACCACAAGGTCATGGTCAATGAACAATACCTGGTGAAGTTCAAGATTGGCGGATACCAAGATGAGGTATTGTGTGATATCATATCTATGGATGCATGTCATATGTTATTGGGTAGACCATGGCAGTTTGATAGATGTGCTGTACACGATGGCCGTGCGAATACCTATTCCCTGACAAAGGATGGAGTGCGGCATAAGCTAAAGCCATTGAAGGAGACCGAAGAAAAGGTATGTGGTAATGCAAGGATAACTTTTATTGATGGAAGAAATTTCCTAGATGGTATGAGGCATGAGCATGTATGTTTTGCTTTAATTCCAAAAGCTGGTAAAGAGGAAGTAGAAGATGTTCCTGTAGAAGTTGTAGATTTGTTGAATGAGTTTCAGGATATTGTATCCGATAACATGCCTGATGGATTACCACCAGTCAGAAAGATCAGTCATCAGATGGACTTGATCCCAGGAGCGAGTTTGCCGAATAAGGCAACACACAGAATGACACCTGCAGAAAGTGAGGAGTTGAACAGACAAGTACATGAACTGTTACAGAAAGGATTGATTCGTGAGAGTCTGAGTCCCTGTGCTGTACCAGTGGTATTAGCACCAAAGAAGAATGGAGAATGGAGGATGTGTACAAATTCCAGAGCAATAAACAAGATCACAATCAAGTATAGGTTTCCATTACCACGAATGGATGATATTATGGACTGTTTGAGTGGAGCTGTGTATTTCTCAAAGATAGATCTGAAAAGTGGATATCATCAGATTCGGATCAGAGAAGGAGATGAATGGAAGACTACCTTCAAGACAAAGGAAGGACTATATGAGTGGTTAGTCATGCCTTTTGGGCTAACCAATGCACCGAGCACTTTCATGCGGCTCATGAACGAGGTTCTGAAAGAATTTTTGGGTAAGTTTGTCATTGTTTACCTGGATGATATTTTGATTTTTAGTAAGACATTGGATGAGCATATGATGCATATTCGTATGGTATTTGAGAAGTTGAGAGAAGAGAAATTGCTGATTAATTTGAAGAAGTGCAGTTTTGTGAAGAAAGAGTTAGTGTATTTGGGGTTTGTAGTTTCAGGAGAAGGTCTAAAAATGGACCCAGAGAAGGTACAGGCTATCCTTGAATGGCCTACTCCAAGGAGTGCTACTGAGGTAAGATCTTTTCATGGTTTGGCTAGCTTTTACAGAAAGTTTATCTGAAATTTTAGCAGTATTTGTGGACCCTTGACTGAAACAATGAGAGGGGATAGAAAAGAGTTTAAGTGGACTAAAGGAGCAGAAAAGAGTTTTCAATTGTTGAAACAAAAAGTTACAGAACAACCTATTTTAGCACTTCCAGATTTTAATAAGGTGTTTCAAGTAGATTGTGATGCTAGTGGTACTGCAATAGGAGCTGTTATGAGCCAAGAAGGTAAACCTGTTGCTTATTTCAGTGAGAAGTTAAATGATGCCAAGAGGAAATATTCTGTTTATGATCAAGAATTTTATGCTATAGTTCAAGCATTAAAGAAGTGGAGACATTATCTGCTTCCTAAGGAGTTTGTTTTGTATACTGATCATCAAGCTTTGCAATATTTGAATAGTCAAGGAAAGTTGAATCAGAGGCATTTGAAATGGGTTGAGTTTTTGCAGAGTTATACATTTGTTTTGAAACACAGGAGTGGAAAGTCTAATAGGGTTGCAGATGCTCTTAGCAGAAGGCAACTATTGCTGACAAAAATGCAGATTGAAGTGGTTGGGTTCAAGGAACTCAAGAATTTGTATCCAGAGGATCCTGATTTTGGTGAAGCTTGGAAAGCTAGTACATAACCTGTTACTCTAGACAGGACAAAATGGTTGGATTTCATCATCCAGGATGATATGCTATTCAGAGGGAGTCAGTTGTGCATTCCACGAAGTTCTATGAGGGAGAATCTCATCAAGGAGAAGCATAGCGGAGGATTGGCTGGGCATTTTGGTCGTAACAAAACCCTTTCTTTGGTTAGTGAAAATTATTATTGGCCACAATTGCAGCAAGATGTGAAGAAGTTTGTATAGAGTTGCAGAGTATGTCAGATGGCGAAAGGAGTGACGCAGAATACAGGGTTGTATCAGCCATTACCTGTACCAGAGAAGCCTTGGGAGGATATCAGCATGGACTTTGTTCTTGGTTTACCGAGGACTCGGCGGGGACATGATTCAATTTTTGTGGTAGTTGACAGATTTTCAAAGATGGCACATTTTATTCCCTGCAAGAAGACTAATGATGCTGTTCATGTAGCAGAATTGTTTTTCAGAGAAGTAGTGAGACTTCATGGTTTGCCAAAGACCATAGTTTCAGATCGGGACACTAAGTTTGTTGGATATTTCTGACGTACATTGTGGAAGAAGTTGAAGACAGATTTGAAGTTTAGTTCATCACATCATCCACAGACTGATGGACAGACAGAGGTGGTGAATAGAAGTTTGGGAAATTTGCTGAGATGTTTGGTTGGAGATAAGCCAACAGGATAGGATTTGATTTTACCACAGGCAGAATTTGCATACAATAATTCTGTCAATAGGAGCACTGGTAAATCACCATTCCAGATTGTATATGGAAGTAGTCCAAGAAATGCATCTGAATTGAGGAAGATAGATAAAGGAGAAATAAGTAGTGCTGAAGCTGAGGATTTTGCAGAACACTTGAAGAACATCCATGAGGAGGTGAGGAAGCATATTACCAAGATGAATGCATAGTATAAGGCTAAGGCAGATGAGAAAAGGAGTTATAAGGAATTTCAGGTTGGTGATGAAGTCATGGTTCATTTGCGGAAGGAGCGGTTTCCAGTTGGTACATATAACAAGCTGAAAATGAAGAAGTTTGGACCATGCAGGATACTGAAGAAACATGATTCAGGAAACGCATATGAGGTAGAATTACCTACTGAGCTAAATATTTCACTAGTGTTTAACATTTCAGATCTGACAGAGTATCATGAAGGAGGTGTTGAAGATGAGCTCACAACAGCACAGTGGAGTATTCCAGCAACCAGTTCAGACACTAAGGAGATCGAAGACATACTGGACAGTCGTGTTGGCAGAAGCACAAGGAACAGGACATATGAAGAATATCTGGTCAAGTGGAAAGGATGACCTGTTGAAGATTCATCATGGCTAACAAAGGAGGAGGTTAACCGTCTTGGTTTTCCTCTACACACCTGAGTCGTGACAGGGTCACTTCTCAAATTACCCCGGGTGTCTGATGCAGGAGCATCCTGGGTGTAAGAGCAATCTTGCATCACCCAAAAATATTTTTATTTTTATATTCAATAAGGGCTATTTTGTGCAGAGCTGCTATTTATGGAAAGTTACTATTTTTGGTAATTTTTGTATGTGCTCAGAATGATCTGATTTCTTTCTTGGAGGTTGATTTTGGTCATATAAGTCTGCCAGTAAAGTTTCATTGCCAGATCAAGTGTATATTGGAAGATATTGAAGATTTTCGGTATTGGCAGCAGGGTACAGAAACTTTGAACTCAGTTTTGAAGGCTTTAGAGGCCCCGGATGAGGTCGAAAATTTGGGTGACAAGTGCTTGCGTTGGTCAAGCCTGTAGAGCGCTTCGTGGCATTTCTGAAATGGGGTTATAATAGTCAATCGGGTCAACTGGTGATGACTTATGATCTTCGGAAGTCGGGTCACCTGAAATGGCGGAAAATAATTTTCCTTCAAAATTTCTGTTCGGGTTTCAAAAGTTATTTTGAGCCGACTTTGATGTAATAAATTGAAAAATAAAATAATTCTAAGTTTGGTCGGCCCTTAGGGCTAAATTTCTGAAACCTTCTCGGGCGGTGGAAATTGCCTATATAAGGAAGGCTGTATTATTGTCTTAGGCAGTTCAGAATAGTTCTGGGTAGTAGATCTGGGTAATAGTTTGAGGCTTTGTCCTACGGAATATTGTAAGGGAATGCCCATGTGGCTTTGCATATTGTAATTCTGAAAGTTTGTAATTCCACATTTGTGGAGATAATAAGAAGCCAATTTTCTGTTCTTGCATATTGTTGTTGTTTCTCTATTTCTGTTATGTGTTTGTGGTATTAAGGGGAGCACCCTTCATCACTAACCTAGACCGAAGCTTCCATGAAGAAATTGTCACTATAATCCCAGTTAGGGGACCACTTCCTAAACACCAAAGCCATTCTACCAAACATCCAAGGGCCCCCACATAAAAAAAAGTCTAGATCAACCTTATTGTTGAAAACAAAGGAGAGAAAACCCCTGGGAAGAGAAGAAATGTCAACCTGGCCTTTAAGCACCCATTTCCTATGCACAAAAGACCGCACAACTTCAATATTTAGGCGAGGGCCTAAAAATCTACCCACTAGCATAAGATCCATGGAAGAGACTAAAGAATCCATAACTAAATCAGGAACAAAGATGGAGAAGACACTATTCTAAAAATCCCTAGTCACCTCCACATCAGGAAAATAAGACAATCCAAAATATTTCTTCCCCGCTAGGTCAGACCACTTAATAATATTAGAAAAGCTTCCTTACCATTAGTGGTCACACCATTGAAACCTTCCCCACCAAGTGGGTCCCCAATGAGAATCTTTTCCTTTCACTTCTCCGCCTACAAAGAAGAACCTTCAACACCCGAGGTATCCTCAGACCTAGACAAAGGACCTAAATCCAAAGCACAAGAGGGAGAGAGAAAATTGTTCCTTCAAAACTCCCATAGGACCCAAATCCAAGGTCAGGGAAGCATTTTGAAGAACAGGACGATCTTGGGGATTCCCAGAATCACCCGGAAGAGAATTTGACACCAACAGGCTAGACCAAGCCCCATTTGACTTTGAGGACAGTGAAAAAGGAGACATCGGGGACCGTTTTATGATATGTCACAACCAGACTAGACCCAGCCATATAATCACCACATCAACCACCATGACCTACAAGAGAAGAGAAGGATTTTGAAATTTTTTTCCCACTCGAGTGCTCTCCCATGTTCAAGTGTCACTTCTTTATAATATTAATAAAGTTAATAAACATGAAATATAATATTTTGTGTCTAGTTTCCAAACATGTAATGTATTCCAATACTCAGATGATAAAAATAATTTTTGATGGGATGTACAAAAGTCAACTTTCTAAAATCCTACATTTTGAGCCAAAACAAACACATGTACAACCAACATAATTTGACCTAAATCAAAGTACTTTTCTAATTTCTTTTAGGAAAGATGTGTATTATGGTGAAGTTTGGTTGATATTTTATTTTTATTTTTAACATATTTTAAATTTTTTATTGGACCTATTTAATAAAAAAACACTCATGTATGGACAACATAATTTGAGCTTAAATAATCATCATAAATTATATTTTTTAAATTATGTAAATAATGATATCTACATAGCTCACATATAGTTTTTCCAAATAGTTAAAAACTTAAAAAGTTATTAAAATTTATTAACTATTTTCATTTTAAGTTTATAAAGTATTTTTTTAAAATAATATTAATAAATAGAAAATATTTGGAATCATAAAAAATATTACATATTTGAAAAATAAACATCATCATCTATAATATGTTTTGATTTTATCAAAAAATTGTGAAAAAGGAGTCACCAATGTAAGGAAGTTTAGTGGAATAACTTCCTTCACTAATCTTGAGAGAAGGGTAATGCAATTTTTTAATAGATCTTTAGAACAGTTACAAAAAATTAACATAAATAACATATATACCACAACACAATGTGATTTGTGTGGGGAAAACTCTTTCAAGATAAGGAAAAAAAAAAAAAAACCCACACTCCAAAACCCGCAATCACTAAACAATGGGTAAAAGTATGAACCTTTGTCACACTTTAAGCTAATAAAAAAGAACAAATTTGGTTGAAACTATTTCAGCCGAAAGCGTTCTAGCCAAAACCATGTGGTAGCTACGTGGCATCCTCATGGTAGGGATTTTTTAGCTAAAACAATTCTAGCTGCAACAATTTCGGCTAAAACCCCATGAGTATATATAAGCCAAATATGTTATATGAGAAAATATTTGTCTTATATTTACTCATGGGGTTTCAGTCAAAATAGTTTCGGCTGGAACATCTTAGGTGGCAGTCACATCACCAAATTTCTCAAAAAAAGAACTTCTGACTTCTACAACAAATTTCTCCTTCAAAATTCTTTTTTGTTCAAAAATAAAAAAATACTCTTATGTAGAGCTTTAAGTTATGAATCTAATCATATAATTTTTATAATGTTTTTATTAGATTTAATATATTTTGATTTAAAAATATTCTAGAAGTAGGTATCTTAATATTCAAGAAGGGGTTGATTCAAGAAAAGAAAAAAATTTAAATCATATTTAAAAAATAAAAAATATATGGATCAATAGAGGAGAGTGTCCTCTTCACAAATTTATAATTTTTTAAATTATGATACATTTTATAGAGAAAATTTGGCAGGAGATGGAAACTATCAAATTTGCATATGTTGGACTTTGAAATGTTACAACATTTAGAAAATATACATCAAAAATTAATTTTTCTTTTTCCATTCACTGGCTATGTACGTCATCTATTTAGGATGTTGAAATCTAGAAAAAAAAAAAAAGTTCATTTACATTTGTTTTTTTGGTGGGAACTAGACCCCCTGATTTTCAACACTTTTCAACAATAGAAAAGTTAGCTTTATATATATATATATATATATATATATATATATATATATATATATATATATATATATATATATATATATATATATATATATATATATTCTTGGTAATTTTTTTTAAAAACTATTAGCATAAACTTCATCAATTTTTATAGATTTCATCAATTTACATCATCTTCAAATTCAAAATAGAAATGCCACTTTTATGCCATCAAAATTGAGCAGTTTTGGTTGTGTTAACCTTTTCCTTTATAAACATGTGACACATGTTTGTACTTTTACCCATTATCTACAAACTTTGGGCTCAAAAACCACTTATAAAATATCACCCATATTATCTCCAATCAAAGATACCCTATGATGTGTCAAAAAAACACCAACACACATGACTCCCTTTTATAGCTCATTTATGTGTCAAACACATTTTTACATTTCCTATTTCAAGAGACCCAACCTTTAGAGGTCGTAAGTTTTGAACACAATGTTTGATTGATGAATTATTTGAAGCACCCAAAAGATCATGCAACATGCTCTGTCATGCTGTAAATTTTTATGCCATCCACAAATATTTTATCGCTATTTTGGACCTCCAAAGCCTTGAAAATTGAATTCGTAAAATTTCTTTGGTAACTTAAAAAATGAAAAAAATAATATCTTCAAAACATGATATAATCTTGCAATGAGAATTTACCGACATGCTTAAATAGCCCATCTAAAGATTGTGAGAAAGTTTAGGAAAAATACATGCTCAAATAAAAACTTACTATAAATCGTAATCATATGTAAGTGCAATTTTGAGACACATTTTCCTAACAATCTCTCACTTTTTGAATAACTTACAAGAGAAAAGAGAGTATGGATGCTATAATTTAATTATTGGGGGCCATGAGTCCCATAGCCTTTGAACACCATCTAAAATTCTATGTTCTTATAGTCTTAGTAATGAAAATACAACAATAATCAAAGTATCTACCTTAACTAGCTTCACCTTGCCATCCTTGAACATATCTCTGAACAAATAATATTGAACATCAATGTTCTTGGTCTTGCCATGAAACTTTGGGTTCTTAGCTAGACAAATCACACTCCGACTCATAATAAATTTTCATTTCTCCTTGTTTGATTCTAATATCTAAACATAATCTCTTAAGCCAAATGACTTCTTTACAAGCATAAGTAGCTACCATATATTCAACTTCAATAGTGGAAAAAGAAACCATAGTTCTTCAGTTATTCATCCAACTGATTGCATCACTAGATAATGTAAATACATATGCATTAGTGGATCTTTTGTTGTCAATATTACTTGCCCAATCTAAATCTACATAACAATAAATATCAAGGGAAATTTTGTCTCTGCAATGGCTTAAAATTTACACCCTCATGTAAAGGCCACTTTCACATTTTTTCCCCCCTTAGCCTAAGACACAATCCTATCATCTTCATTCATCCCTATCATTTTCCAAGTCATTTCTCAACCAAAAAAAATCCATGCAAGAAATCCCTAGAAACACCAGACACGTGTGTCGTAGAGATGTCTGCACACCATGCTCGCGTCCTTGAATATGTAGATGTGCAAATAGCCGTTAGACTTTTACGAATCTTCCAACTTGGGATCATAATGCTCCAAGATGATGGATTCCTCTACTAGATTCCATCCAGGTTTGATAAAAACCCCTTTTTCATGTCATTTTAGGCTCTCTTGCACTCTCTAGATCTCTCATTTAAATTTATAAGTCTTCATACTTGCATTCTACCTTCCAAGATAGCCATTCTTGCATCCATATCTCCATTTTATTGTAGTTTTTTCCTCTATTGGTTAACTAGTTTCAGCTATCTACTGATCATATTTGACACTGCAACACTAGTTCAATCCTTCTACTCTCATTTGGAGGGCCTATCTCATATCCTCACTGTGTCTTTGAGAATATTGTTGACTTGATCATTTCTCTTTTATATTATAGTTATAACTATTGTATCTTCAATCCGGTTCTCTATCACCGAATATAATGTCTATTTGGTTGTCTCTGAAGGTGGAGACACCACAACATGGGTTTGACTGAGGCAAGCCTCTCAAACAATCCAAACCATTTTCCTCTTTTTTTGTTTGTGTAGATTTTCATGGTGAGCTCGTGAGTTTGCGAGTCTTCCTTGGAACACATTATAAACCACCGAACCGGGTTTTTCATTCTTATCTTACACTATTTTTATTTCATCATATATAAACTACATTGTTCTTTTCTCTTACAAAATTCATTTAGTAAACATCTAAAATCCATATACTTGTTAGTATTTCATTATAAACATCTAGAATAGTTCTACTTTTATTTTTTTTCATTCCATTGCTTGTTGTTATTGTTATTTTGTTGATTTTAAACTTCTTTTTTTGCATTTTTATACTTCATTCTTCTTAAATCCATACCTTATTTGTATGTGACTCCAGGGTGTCGCACTGACATCATTCAGTCATGCTTCTATCCTACAGTCACACTGTAGTCCAAGAGAGTGAGCTTGTGGATTTGATAGCTTGTCTATGATTTGTGTTCCTTCTAGTTTCCACAATCAAAATATTGTAATCTTATTGAATTTAATCACTCATTTTATATTCAATCAATTTAATTCACAATCAAACATATTTTATTGATCCTTTAATATAAACCTCTCATCTTAGTGTTCGATCTACCTGGCACTCCTAGCTAGCATTGTGAGATGGTTTGAAGGAAGTAGTGTATCCCTCGTGACTTTAACAAGCTTCTAGGTTGGTGTATTATTTCCTTCCCCACATTTTTGTGAACCCGATGTGAATTGTTTAACTTAAAACTAAAATTTCTCAAGGTATTACTTCATGATTATGGTGACCACCACACAACCTATTTCTCCACAAGTCTAAAGGGTCCCCAAGATGACTATATCCTTTACCCCTCTGTACAAGCCCTACAGTAGAGATCCCAATCCTCTTTATATCCTAACCTCCATCAATGACACAACCATCAAGGGTGTCTTGGTAGATCCTTCAAGCCAGGTTGATTTCATCACAAAGGAGGCACTCTTCGTCAATAGGTTGAATCATGGGAAATATGATGATTGTGAGGCTATCATCCATATGCATGATGGAATTTCCCTACCTCCCTTGGAATCCACCACCTTGAACATCCAGGTGGGACCCAAGGTTTTCTTCACCACTTTCATTATGGTCCCTAAAGCACACCTTTTTAGGATCAAGCTAGGCATCCCTAGGCTAACATCCATGGGAGCCATCCCTTTAGTGGTTCATAAATGCCTAAAATGTTTGCACAAGGGGACTATCCATATGGTCTAGGACACTAGTTATCATCCATTGGTATCACGTGGGGGTTTCACTCTCGATCATTTCTATCCTAAGGCAATTGGGCCCCTACATCCATGGTAATATGTTGCATTCCTTACATATAATGCATATATTTAAGCTAAGGAAATGAGTTTACATTCTATGGCTACTTCAGTTATCCCTCCATCTCATGAGGCTCATCGTGCTACTTCATCCACCCCTTCCTTCTAAGGGGCTCGGAAGAAGAATGTGTCTCATGGGAAGCCTCCTAGAACACCAAAGGTTTCACAATCCTCAGTGGTGTCTTTGGCTCCTACATCCACCTCACATTTAGAAAAAGGAAAGGAACATATGTTTTTGAAACCCAAAGTGAGTGCACCACTTGTCATCCCAATCATCCTGGACATTCATTGCCCCATTGTTTGCAGTCAGGGAAGGAAGCCCCATAATACTACATTGTCACCCCTGGCACCCAATACTCATCCTTCGAAGGCACCTCTTGTTTCCCCAAATGTCTATAGGGAAAAAAGGGGAAGGTTACCTATGACTGGGCCCTCGGTATCTAGGTCTATATCTTCACCTCACACTTTATCAGTGGGACCCTTCATAGTGTCTTCCACGACAACATAGATCTATCCTATGCATCTTCTTTCACATATGGTTCTACTCCTATCCTTTTTTATCCTCAACCCTCCACTACTTTCATCACGCTTCCCCTTTCTACTATGGCAAGGTTATGTTGATATAATTATTTTCTACTAAACATTTAATTATATCAAGTCGGTAAAGAAGATTAGTCAAGTTGGTAAGCATATCAATTTTGTTTACCAAATAGGTGAAAGTCATTCGGTAAAAGGAAATTAAGTTTCGGTAAAGAGAAAGGAAGTCAAGACACCAAGTAGAAGGTTTCAGTTATCGAGTGAAGTAAACCAAAATTTGGTGAAGAAAAATAATTTAGCCACTGAGCAAGAAACATAAATTAAATACAAGGATCATAATGACATTTAATGATGAGCTATGATGAGCTGGAAGATTCTAAATATAAGGAAGAGTTAGTTGAAGAGATCTACGATTAGGAAAATTAAAGGTGATGATCTATGGTATAGATCTAAGTGGAAAAAAGAGAAGGTACAAGTTCCAAGAAAGTTCAAGTTTTGGGGTGATGATAAAATATTTTACCGAGCTCTAAATTCATTGAATTGGGTTATGAGGATGATTAGATGACTGAAATTAATTAGAGGAAAATGTAATAAAGGATATTAAGAGGCAAGAAAAGTCTATATATAAAGATGAAATTCTATGAAGAAAAAGCTAGAAAGTTGAAGGGTTGATGATTCACCGACTAATGAAGTGAAGAAAGAAAAGGTTGAAATTTGAGTCAGAAAGTTGAGATTTATGAAGTGTTGAAGCTAGTGGAAAGTGATGAAATGAAGTGAAGACAAATAGTGCACAAGGGATCTTATTAAGAAAAAGGTACTTGAAGATTTAAAGATCAATTTATTCACTGTTTCTTATTAACATTTGTAATAAAAAAAATCTCTGAACTGAGTGGACCTAACAATCTTATTGTAAATCCTTGCAAAAGGTGAAATTCTAGAAGAGTGTTTGAAGACCTTTAACCAAGCTACTCCTAAAAGGGTGAAGATCCTATCAGATCTAAGGAAAATCCCCTAATAGGGTCACATTTAATAGTGTGCATTGTAATTTTTAATCAGATTGGCTTTTAACCGAGCATGTTTTAGAAGAGTATTTCTTTTGTGGGTGACAATTTCTATAATGGTTTTTCCCAAATTGGGTTTCCATATTAAATACTGGTGTTATATGTGTTGAATGATTATTGTGAATGTTATTGTTGATTGATAAAGTTAATTTACTATTGTTAGTTAATATTAAAGTGTGTCTAACTAAGTTGACACTGAGTTGAATCAGAGAAAGTTTAAGGTACAGAGAATCAAGGATTACTGACTTGCCTGCCCTCTCCGTAATCCAACACTATCAATATGAACTATTTCATACATAGTTAGATGTAATTTTACTAGTTAAAATTTTATTAGTAAAAAAAGCTCTTGTATTGGCAAATTTATCCATATTCATATTTCAAGGTAGTTAGCCCAACCAACAGTGAGCCAACCCACAGTGATAAAACTGGTAGTGAACCCTTTTAAAAATCACCTTAACCAATGTTCATTTCATGAGAATTAGCTCCCCTGTATAGTTTTTCCCAGTTTGTGATTCCATGTAAATTTTGGTGTACATCGTGTTGATGGTTTTGTGCTTTCATGGTTATATCTATTTTACTTGTGCTTACTAGTAGATCAAAATTTAACATAACTATATATGTTTTCAATAGTTTATTAATAGTTTTTGAAGTTGTTTATGAATAAATGATTCACACCCCCTCTCAGTTATTTGACCTATCTAACACACCTAAGTCAATTAATCATGCATCATCACATACATGAGTGACCAAACCGTCAATGAATGCATCACAATATTCCTTCTCAAACTCAAAAGGAGAATACAATTTCTTATTTTTATTATTCTTTTCTTCTTTGTAGTCCTTATGGTGGTTTCCAAGCTTACCATGATTCTAGAAAATAACTTTGGAACTTTTAGGAGATTTGGATCTCCCCATAGATTTGGATTTATTAGGTGTATCATTCTTCTTGCATTTTTCCTTAGGTCTTCGACGGACAAATAGGCCTTCCTTGGCAATGATGGATACCATTTTTCCCATCTCTTTAGAAAGAAAAGAACCCACAACATCTTTGTTAGAAAGTAAAGTCCACCAAGATAACTGAGAGGGGGAGGGGGGGGGGGTGAATTAGTTATCAGATAATTATAACTTTTATCAAATTCAACAACATTTAACCATGTAAGCAATATAATTACCAACCATAGAAAGATATTCATACACAATGACACAATAACACAAGATATGTTGACTAGGGAACCTCTTGATCAAAGAGTAAACCCCGGTGGGAATGATGCCCACAAAAGATGCACTAATACGAATATTCCTTATGAAAGGATGGACTCTATTAGGAGTCTTATGAAATACATTCAGTACATATAAACCCATGTTAGGAGATTTTGAATCCCTGTTAAAAGATTCTAACCCTGTTAGGAGTTATGGAAGACAAAAGGACCCACTGCCCAAATAGCTTCAAGGTAAGATCGCTAAACTCACTATCCAAATAATCTTTTCATTATTCAATAGAATAATATGTTACCTCTTCTCTGACTATGCCAAACCTCGCTCACTACTACATCAGATCTCAATCTCAGATCTTTGTACTTTGCATGTCTTCCTTCACAATTTCCCTCTAATACTTAGCTCTTTTCTTCACTTCATGCATACCGCATCGCACATCAATATTACTAAAAGGAAAAACATTCCTTCCTTTATACCATACTTAAATAATTAAAAATGAGTCGGCACACAATTACAAAATAAAAGTTTCCACATGCTACATACAAATTACACAAAACTGTCAGCTTCCAAATACAATAACTCTTCACTCGTGTGACCTCAAAGTTTTCACTATGAACCACATCACTAACAATGTGTCTCAAACTTCCCTTTAACTACACAAAACCAGATTCCATCCCGATTAGGAGATATCATCTGATTTCCAAAAACTGCTACTCATGAACACTGCCTGAATACTGCTTCCACCAAAATGCTCATAACTTTCATGAATAAAATAATTACATTCTATGCTCTTAACCATAGACATATAAAATATTAAAGAGTATAACCTCAACATCGCATATCTCCAACTGCAATATCCCACGTGCGCTAATCAAAACACTGTTTGCTTCTTTGCAAGTCTCCAGAAGATCACTGTGTTGACATCAATGATAATCATAGTCATGAATGCAACAAAAACTACTATAGAATGAATGCCAAGCATTCAAAATTCATTCCTAACAATCTCCCCCATTGGCATTGATGGAAACATAGATGAAAAACATCTAATGTTCCAAAAATCCAATACTACAACACTGCTTCTTCAAATCCTCTTCATCAATCAAATCTTGTTTTGTTATCCTGTTCAGTTCTCTCCAACAGATGCTACAAGTGGTTTTTCATGTACACTTCTCCCCCATTGACATCAATGATAGAAATTTCATCACTATGTCAATAACAACTCAATGTCAAAAGACACTGTTCAGAAAATACATTCACAAGAGTCCTCATGACTCAGCTCAGATACACATACTCCCCCATAGAGGAAGTACCAACATCCAATCCAAAAGAAAGATAGGGCTCATATACCACTGTACGGATGCAACCAACTACATCATTATTCAAAAGTAGGCCAGGGCATAACCCCAAGCATAACTCTCAGATAATCAAATGTATCCTTAGGCAAAGGCTTAGTAAATATGTCTGCTATATGTTCCTTTGTGCTTATGTACTCTAGTCTAACTTCTTTCTCAGCTAATTTCTCTCTTACAACATGATATTTGATCTCTATATGCTTTGTCTTAGAATGTAATACAAGATTCTTAGACATACTAACTGTGCTGGTGTTGTCACAATGTATGACAACAGGCTCAACAAACTTAATTCCAATATCCTTCAGCATTTGCTTCATCCAAATTATTTGGTTACAATTTTTTGCTGCTGCTACATACTCTGCTTCTGATGTGCTCTGTGAAATACAATTCTTCTTCTTGCTTAGCCAAGAAACTAATCTTCCTCCAAGAAAAAAGGCTCCACCACTGGTGCTTTTCTTGTCATCAACACTACCTCCCCAATCATCATCTGTATATGCACATAGGGTAAAATCATCATATTTTTCATACCACAATCCATAATCCATTGTGCCTCTTAAATATCTCAGTATCCTCTTTACTATTGCATAATGTGACTCTCTAGGTTCAGCTTGAAATCTTGCTACCATTCCAACTAAATGTTGTATATTTGGTCTAGTGTGTGTTAAGTACTGCAATCCTCCAATCATGGATCTATATTTCTTCTGCTCAACTGCCAATGTTTCATCTTTGCTAGATAGTTTGTGTCCTATAACCATAGGTGTTCCAACTAGTTTACAGTTCTCCATTCCAAATCTTTTCAGTAAATCATTCAAGTACTTCATCTAACATACAAAGATACCATCATTATTTTGTGTTATCTTTAATCCTAAAAAGTATTTCATCTCACCAATCATACTCATTTCAAATTTAGTCTTCATTTCATCAGCAAATTTGTCACTAGCTTCATCTTCTCCTCCAAAGATAATGTCATCAACAAAAATAACTATAACCAACAAACCATTTTCAATTTCTTTTGTGTATAGATTGTTATCAGTTGTTCCTTTAGTAAATCCCAATTTCAACAAATACTTATCGAGTCTAGCATACCAAGTTCTAGGTTCTTTCTTTAGTCCATATAATGCTTTCTTCAGTTTACATACCATATCTCCTTCTTGAGTCAAAGGAAAACCTTTTGCAATGAGTGTCCAACTTACACTTAAGTAACCTGCCAACATATTCTTCTGTTTCTATCTCAGATATCTCATAGCCAAGAGGGTCTATGAACTCAATTCTAGGCTCCACTACTTCAATATAGGTAAAGTCACTGTCAACCATAAAACATATATCATCTTTATATTTCTCCACAATAGACTGTGGAATCCTTGATCTGCTGATTACCAATTTCTGAAATGTCTTCATCACTAACATAGCACTCTCATTCACTTTGTCAATAACATGTTTCATATATACTTTATTTATCCTTTCCATAGTAGATTGACCATCATTCCAATCATTTGCAATGGTGTATGGAAATCTTCTCAAATGGTGGAAAAACATGTATGTGATTAAGGATGAAAATCTAAATTGTACATACTTAGTTTTCTTAATCTTCTCCAAGTTTTCAAACAATTGTATTCTTAGAATTTCACACATATCAACTGGTACCTTGTTAGGAGAAGATGAAATAATTTTTAGGATTACCATTATTATTCTATGTTATCTGTTATTCCCTATTTCTAGCAAATAACTTTGGAATTTTTAGGAGATTTGGATCTCCCCATAGATTTGGATTTATTAGGTGTATCATTCTTCTTTCATTTTTCCTTAGGTCTTCCACAGACAAATAGGCCTTCCTTGGCAATGATGGATACCATTTTTCCCATCTCTTTTGAAAGAAGAGAACCCACAACATCTTTAGTCTTCAAAATAACAAAAGTACTATTAATGGCTATAAAAAAGAATCTCACAAATTAGGCAAATAAAAAAGAAATATTTGACATTTCTCTTCCTCATCCATATTAACACCAAATGATGCCAATTGATCCACCAACATATTTAATTCTTCAAGGTTTTCTTTAATTTGTCTGACCTCCATTTACAAGGAATAAAGTTTCTCAGTATAGAAAATCATATTTACTGAAAATTTGGCTTGGTACATATAACCAAGCTTCTTCCATATCTTTTTTGATGATGTCTCTTAATAGACATTGATCAGAATTAGAGTTTGTAAGGCACAATATAATTAGACCTTGAGGCTGCTAAATATGATCTTATAGAAAATCAAATTAGACCTTAATTTGATTAGGTCAGTGATAGATTTAGTGAAGGATTATAGGAAACCCTTCATCAATTGCATGAATGTGGTAGGATCCTTCTTCAATATAAATAGAATGATAATTTTTCATTCATTCTTGATTTTAGAAAGGATTTTTCTAAAGACCTTCAATCTAAGACATAACATGATAATATCTTAAGATAAGGTTTATTTTGGTAAATAATTTTGTACCTCAAATTTTTTTAAGGAAATCGTTGATACATGAATGAAAATATTTCTTCATTATGATCTTACTAAGTGTGATAGTCAATGAATTTGAGCTATGGATGACACTCTTTAAGGCATAAGGATGATGTAGTGATTTATTTAGGAGACAACATATATGAACCAAATTAATTTTAATGCTATTTTGTATAGTGTGTTGGAATACTGCCATTATCTACAAGAAACATCTCTATGCCACTATAATAAAATATTGGACATTTATTTGTAACAAAGTAGGTGGATGAATCTGCATTACTAGTAATGATAAACCTTTTTATGTAGAGGCATCTTAGTGGATCATTATAAGAATGAATTTTTATGTTATAAATTATTTTGCATCACTATTACTTGTAAAGGAGAAAGTTATTTTGACTTAGATTATGTAATCTCAATAAGGTTGAAATATTATCTACTAATGTTGTTAGTCTCTACCATTTTGGTTTGGAATAGTATATTTTATCCAAATCATACATTTATGGTCTTCTAAATAGTAAATCAAAAAAATTTAAAGGTATGAAATTGTAATTGGTCTAGTTTCTTGTATAAATTTGAGTACATAATTATAAGTGTATTGTTTAGTTATGTGATTTTATATGACCATTAGCCATCCTAGATAGAAGTGACATGTATTTATAATGGTGTAGAGGTCTATGAATTAGCATAATTTAATGAAATGATTTATTTATGACTATCATTTATAATAATGGCATGGGTATATTTGCACTTAAACCTAAAAATAAGGTAGAAGAGGTGCATGTCAAATTTCATGAAATTTATTTATAAACCCTAATAATCCTAACCACTAATCTAGATCTACATATTAACTCAATAGACAATCAATAGAGCTCTACTACATAAAATACAAAAAACATAAAATAAACAAATCTATACCATTAAATTCATGGAATTATTGACTCCTTTGTTCCCATATCCTACAAGATCTTGTAGAAATTCTATTTTCTCTTAGTTATGTAGCACATGCACAAGATGGCATAAAAGAAACAAAGTGTGGTTGATTGATATTCTTGTAGCTATGATGCAAGATGATAAAATTATAACAAGTAGATATCAAGATCAAAACAATTCCCTAGAGTCATAATTATCATGTCCTTGGGATCAAATGAAGGATAAAATGTTTATAAATTCCTCAAAAGAATCAAGGGTGGGGATAAAAGAATTGAAACATGAATGGCTAAGATAAAAGGGTAGGTGAGAATGTATAAAATTAGGAGGTTGATTTTAAATGGAGGGATAAAATTAAGTTAGGTGACAATGAATATGATTAAAAGGTTGATTTAGAATGAACAGATAAATATAAGTTGTAAGTAAGAGCTAGGTAGAGATGTTGACATTTTATAGATAATATTTATTTTCAATGAACCTCTAGACATGTTGGGAAAAGAGAATGGAATAGTTAACTAAGAGACAAGTGACACTTTCCTACGAGTATAAATTATGCTTTGTGTGAAGAAAATGGAATGCTAAGATTTAAGAAAAAAGGATAATAAATTAATCAAATAAATAATTTAGTATTTATTTAATGAATAGTAGAAAAAGAGGTAGAAACTAGATAATTGAGCATATAAATTCTTTTATTATGGGTGAGAAAAAGGCTAACAAATTAATTAAATAAATAAAAATATTTATTTAATTAAGTGACCATAATTTTAGGTATCTACAAGTAGATATGATTTTGACCTAGTAGTCATAGTTCTAGTATGAAGTTAGTTTCCTCTTATAAAATATCCTTAACAAAGTTAGAATTTAAAATTCATGGGTTGCATGTGGTATTTAGTATAACTGAAGCTATACTATGGTACCAATAGGACCATATAAATAAACTCATCTTGGCATCTTATATAAATATTCTATCATATTGAATATGAAGAGGATTTCATAAGGATTTACATAGTTGTATTACAACATTGTGGATGCTTCTTTGTGGAGGTTCATTACCTTGACATGGAATACTTTTAATTAGCTTCCTAAATAAACTTATTCTTACATGGAGGTAAAATTTTCTTAAGATTTTCTTTGGAATCAATCTTTGATGCATTTTTGTAGAGGAAATCTTATTGATATTCTAGTGTAATTGATGATACATAAGTAGGATTTGATCTATTAAATCCACATAATATCTAGAGTTGTAACATTTTTTCCACTTAAATTATATGAACCTATAGATTTAATTAAATTTTGAAAGCATTTTAATGGTGAGTAGGCTATGCAAGTGACTCATCTTAAATTGGAAGCACTTCCATGATAAGAGAGTTTAGCCCTCCGAGTAAGTGGTCTGGGGTCATGTTAAATGCCTTGATTGGGTCTTTGCATGTATTTGGCTTTTCCCCCATTCTGCTTCCCTCTCCACCTATTTTCCTCTTTCTATCTGCATTTCCTGGCATTCTGGGTTGAGGTCCTGAGGTCTTTGACCTCAAGGTCAAAGTCAACCTTGACTCTAACATAGGTCAGGGTTGACCTCGACTCTGACCTAGGGTAGATTCGACCTCATCCTTGACCCACAGTTCAAATTTCAAGTTTTTCTGATTTTTGGGTATCGGGTTTCAGAATGGTAAATCCTTAAATTGCATTTAATATGGGTCCATTTCTAGAGGTTAAGGTTAACTGGGATTTAATTCCCCAATGTCAGCCTTCTCTAGAGGTTTGTGCCCTAGTTCACTATAAAAGGAGGCCTTCCTCTCTCATTTTCACATCCACAATTAAGAAATTTCATGAGCAAGCTCTCAAGTGCAAGCAAGTGAATTCAAGCATTCAAGTGTTCAAGCATTCATCCATCAAGGAGATCCATTGTTAGCCATTGAAGGATTCAATCTCTTTGGAGCCCCCTTGAAGATCCATCCTTCTACATTCATCCAAGCCTCCTCATGTATGCAAAGATCTATTCAAGATTGGTGTTGAAGATCAAATGTCATTGATTTGAGACATCCTACATTCATTCAACATCCATTGGAGCATCCCTACTTGTGGATTTGAGGACTCGAATCCTCTACACGGACTTCAACATAAGCAAGGTGAATTGTTTCATTTGCTTTGTTTATGCACATTATAATTTCAATTCAAGTTCAAGGTTAATTCCTAAATTGGGGTTTGACCAAGGCAAACCCCCCATACAAACAACAAAACCCTCTTTTTCTTATAGGTGGAGGTGCAAAACTTCAGATCTAAGATTGGATTTCGATACCCTTTTCAGTGAACTTCTGAGATCTGTGAACAAAATCAAAGTTGACCTTCAGAATATTAATGTAGCCTTTGACCTTTTATCGGGGTCAAAGACTACCTACTATTAGAAAGATAAAAGTTTTCTAGGTTTTCTTCGTCTCGGCGTTTCTAGTCTGAAACAAGTTTCAAAATTTCCTGAAACTACACACAGACATCAGAAATTGGCATTTTCCAAATTTTCCCTATTTTGAGGTTAGTATTTGCCTTTCAATTATTTTATATTTCAAGCACATATTCCATTATAGGGAAATATAAGGTTTTCTTCCTCTTTCATATTTTCTATAGATTGATTCGATTGTGCATTAACCTTTTGGTTGATCAATTTGGATCTCTCCTTTGGGAATTTGGATTTCGAAGTGGATCTCATATTTCCCCTTACATACATCCTAAGGTGGATACTATTTCACCTTATTCATTTTGGTGAGCCCGACATACTTACTCTCCTTTCTTTTGTGGAATTGGATGCCCTATTCTATTTTGTGGTGTTAGATTTCCTTTTATCTTGTTGGTATTATATTTCTCTTTTGTGCTAAATCTTGCATGCTAATTAGATTTCAAAAATACAAAAATATTCATCCTTTATAGTTTAGTTTATTTGCATTGCATTGGTTATGAGCTTTACTATACTTGTCCTACTTATAACATTCCAGTTAGAAGAAGTCGTAGACTTATGGGTGCCTTTGATCCTAAATATTCCTCTCCTTTCCTTAGGATCCTGGATGATAATTTGATTCTTCATGATTCCATTCCTACAATGGAGCAAAACTTTTCTCACTCATCGCATGATGAGGATGATGCTTTAAGAGTTCCTCCTGAACAAGTCCAAAAACTTTCAACTAAACTTGATAAAATGGGTAATTGGCTTATTCAAGAGAACCATAATCAAGATTCTATTCAAGCTATAGAGTCTCTTAACAAAGTTCTTTGTGATAGTGATCAAGGTGTTAACCTCTTGCATGATATTACTCACCTCGTGCATTCAAATGTTAAACCTTTAGCTCAAGAAGCTCAAGATTTAGGGTTGATTCCTCCTATCACTAGTGTTGAACCCTCTTCTAATCCTTTACCTAGTATTCTTACCTATAATCCTTCTTTGGTGACTATGATGGTTCCCTTTGTTCCTATGAGTGTTCCTCCCGTGTCCCTTCCTACGTCACAACCTTCATATCATAATGTTCCTTTTACTTATTCCAATCCACTTCCAACTGTAGTTCCTAGTGTTCCTCTAGTTGTGTCTTCTATTCCTGCAGCTTCTTACACTTTACCTAGTGTGTCTAATGTTTCTATTCCTTATATTTCCTCTAATGATTCAACAATCATTAGTTTAGCTCAAATTGTGTCATCCTTACAAAAACAATTTGCTTCCTTAACTTAAAACAAGTTTAAAATTCCTACATGTGACATGGGAAGTCCTTTGTCCTTGGATATTATTCATACTCCTATTCCTAAACAAGTCGATATGCCTCATCTTGAGAATTATAATGGAAAAGGAAATCTTGTTCATCATGTTAAAACATTCCAAATCCTTCGTAGTGATTATGCTCATGACCATAGGATTTTAGCCAAACTTTTTTCTAGAACTTTCCATGACAAGGCCTTACAATGGTATTGTTCCTTGCCTCCTTATTCTATTGATTCCTTTCCAAAACTTGCTAATGCCTTTATTCAACATTTTTGAAACAACATTCACCCACAAGTGTCTTTGACTGATTTGATGCATTGTAAACAAAGTGATAAAGAAAAATTAACCGAATTTATTAGTAGATTTAAGCATTTGCATGCTCAAATTTCCTATCCTGCTCCTGATATTGATATTCAACGTATGTTTATTTCAAATTTGCAAAAGGATATTAGAGATAAGATTCTGCTTACAGAATTTACCTCTTTTCAACAACTATGTTCAGTGCTTCATCATTATCAATTACAAGTGAGTCAATTTGAGAGCACCACTCCAATGGCTCCTGTTCTAGTTGATAAAAGAGATGCTGCTCCTAATCCAAACAAATTTCAAAAATTCAACAACTATGTTAAGATAAACAAACAAGCAAATATAGTTGTTGATCAAGTTGTTGTTACATCACACAATGTCACTTCTGCATCCCGTGCTTTTCGATTAAATCATACATTTACTCCTCTTTTAGAATCTTTACATGCTATTATGAATAGGTTGTTAACTGCTAATATGATTACTTTACCTCCTATTCGATCTGTTTTACCTACTGTGATTGCATCTAAATCTTTTGATCAAAATGTTTTTTGTCAATACCATAGTTAGAATGGTCATGATACTGAGAAGTGTTATTCTATAAAATATAAGGTTCAAGACTTAATTGAATCTAATGCTTTATTTGTTGATAATCTTGATGGTTGTGGGAACAAATTTGTCTCTCCTCCTAATCAAAACCTTCAAATCTATATGAATCCTTTACCTACCCATGATACTAATACCATTTCTCAGCCATTTGCTTTGGAAATTGTGTATGATTCAAAGATGGATGATCTTAATCATGTTGTTAATCAAGTGGAGCACATTGGTCAATCTGTATCTCCACCTCAACCTCAGATTCAACCTCAAGTTCAATCTCAACCTCGACCAAAACCTAAGCCTAAATTGAAAACTCAACCTAAAACTCAACAACAACCTAAGAATAAAATTCCTCAGGAACTTTTGATTACCTTTGATGACTCTGAGACTATTAAAGCTCCTGATGGTCCCCTTTACATTTATGCTAGGATTTCTCAGAAACCTACTCGTGGTTGTCTTGTTGATCCTACATCCTTAGTCAATGTTATTACTGAAGAAAATCCTTTTATGAAAATCTTACAATGTGATTCTTATGATACATCAGATGTGTGGATTCAAACTTGTAATGGTTTTCTTTATCCATCATTTGGTTCTATTACTTTATCAGTTGAACTCTGTGGAAAAATTATGAATACTACCTTTGTTGTTGTTCCTACTTCTGATCAATTTCAAGTTAAGCTAGGTTTGCCTTGGTTGAATGCCATGCATTCTATTGCTTCACCTATCCATAAGTGTCTTAAATTTATTCATGATGAAGAAGTGAAGATGGTTAAACATAGTTTATGTCAACCTTGTAGGCCTAGAGATTGTGTTGGTCTTGATTTCTTTTGGCCTTCATTACCTAATTCATGTGCTCCTCAACCTTAATCTTTTCCATTCATATCAAGCTTATAAACATCATAAGATTCTTGAATTAAGCATACCTCCTATGGATCTTAATCGTGGTCTTTTACCTACACCTTCCATATCTCCTTTAACTATGGCTTCTAGTTCTGTTAATCAAGTTCCTTCTATCAATCTTCCTAAAGAACCTATGAAAGGTCTTGTGATAGTTCCTCCTATTGCTGATAATCCTATTGATCTTCCTAAAGAACTTGTGAAGGATCCGGTGATTGTTTCTCCTAGTTGTCAACCTATTTCAAATAAATCAAAATGTAATTGATGTTCCAATGAACATCATAAGAAGAGTCATACTCATGCTAAAGCTCATAGTTCTATCTTCAAAGATCTCTACCTTCTTTGGATAAATCTATGCATGAGGTGTTAGAAGAAGTTGTTACTAATAATGACGTTAAGATGCATGATTATGATGATTCTATTCGTATCTTAGATCCTATTTTGATTAATTTGGATGAAGAAGATACTCTTGATGATACTTATGATGTTAATGATGAATATGAGACTATTGACATTGACATTGATACCTAATATGCTTTCATCATAATTAACTCTTACACCTAGTGTTGAATATTGTGATTCTCAAGAGGATCCTTGTTTGGAACTAGCTATCATTCCTACTATGTTGGATCTAGTCCCTCTTGCGACTTATCCACCTTCCCTAAATGATATACAATAAGATGGGGAGAGTTGACAGCATGCTTGATCGTCTTTTCCTTCATTGTAGCTTTGTTGTGTGTTTGCCTGTTGTACTATGCTTCTCCCATAATGTGTTTGCTAAATGTTGTTAGATTCTTTTATACGATCCTTGTTACTCAATTGGTACAAGGTGATACAGGAATCAAAACTGTTGTTCAAATTCCTCTATATGTATCTCTATTCTTCTATGCATTGTTCTATGTTATGTTGTAATTTTGCTATTGTTCGTAAATGTTTCCTTGTGTAATCTGCATGGATTCGAGATGTGGTAGCACTAATTATTTTTTGGTTTCCATGTCATGGTCTGAAAAGATTCTCCTTTGTATATATTATTTGATCTTTCCTCCTTTGTGATTGTAGTTCTACTTTCTTTGGAGAATGATGTCAATTCATTTGAAATAATATCATATATATATATATATATATATATATATATATATATATATATATATATATATATATATATATATATATATATATATATATATCTATATATATATATATATGTATATATATATATATCTATATATATATATGTATATGTATATATATATATATATATATATATATGTATATGTATATATATATATATATATATATATGTATATGTATATATATATATATATATATGTATATGTATATATATATATATATATATATATATATATGTATATATATATATATATATATATATATATATATTATCTTATGATCATACTGACCCCACGGTAGGTAGATCCCTTCTGTGTTCTTTATATATTTTATTTACCTTGATTTGTCTTCATCTAGGGGCATCTCGACATGGAAACATAATCAGTGGAGTTGTTTATGTTTCTGTTAAAGCCATTTCTCCTGTTTAAGTGTTAGCAATGACTTTAACGTGGGGGCATATGCTCTGCTCACCTATTGCACACACATACTTTTCCATACACACATATTATTTTTCAAGATACTTTTCTCCTTTTTTGGATTAGTAACTAATCCTTAAAGCATGGATTTATATTTTAGGAACTCTTGATCCCTTCAGTTTCAAATATACATATATTTTGATCCCTTAAGGTCAGAGATGTCCTTAAGACTGGATCTCTTTTGTTTTTAGTTTTATTCTTATGGAATAGAATATTCCTAAGGGTAAATCCTTGATGGGTTGACTAGTGAGTAGCCACATTCACTAGGAGGTTCAATTCCATCTTTCCAGTTGTGCCGTTTCCTTGTGTGGTTCACAATGTGACATAAGTTCTCATTGGGCGAGATAATCACACTCTTCCTTTCTCTCTCTAGAGATGTCCCTCTTATTGTGATCTAGGAGTCGATGAATACTTGAGTCCCTGGGGGCTTAAGGTTTCTCTTTGTCCCTTGGATTATGATAAAATTATCTTTTAATTTTGATCTCCTTTACCAAGAGTTTGCATCGAGTCCATACTCTTGCTAAAGTGGGGGCTTAATGTATCATCTTAAAATGGAAGCACTTCGATGTAAGAGCGTTTAGCCCTCCGAGTAAGTGGTCTAGGGTCATGTTAAGCGCCTTGATCAGGTCTTTGCATGTATTTGGCTTTTCCCTCGTTCTGCTTCCCTCTGCACCTATTTTCCACTTCCTGTATGTATTTCCTGGCATTCTGGGCTGAGGTCCTGAGGTCTTTGACCTCAAGGTCAAAGTCAACCTTGACTCTGACCTAGGTCAGGGTCGACCTAGACTCTGACCTAGGGTAGAGTTGACCTCATCCTAGACCCACAATTCAAATTTCAAGTTTTTCTAATTTTTAGGTATCGGGTTTTGAAAAGATTCATTTTCCCGCTTTCGGGTAAGCCATTTCAGGTTTCAGAATGGTAAATCCTTAAATTACATTTAATATGGGTCCATTTCTAGGGGTTAAGGTTAATTGAGATTTAATTCCCCAATGTCGGCCTTCTCTAGATGTTTGTGCCCTAGTTCACTATAAAAAGAGGCCTTCCTCTCTCATTTTCACATCCACAATCAAGCAATTTCATGAGCAAGCTCTCAAGTGCAAGAAAGTGAATTCAAGCATTCAAGTGTTCAAGCATTCATCCATCAAGGAGATCCATTGTTACCCATTGAAAAATTCAATCTCTTTGGAGCCCCCTTGAAGATCCATCCTTCTACATTCATCCAAGCCTCCTCATATGAAAATATCTATTCAACATTGGTTTTGAAGATCAAATGCAATTGATTTGAGACATCCTACATTCATTCAACATCCGTTGGAGCATCCCTACTTGTGGATTTGAGGACTTGAATCCTCTACAAGGACTTCATCATAAGCAAGGTGAATTGTTTCATTTGCTTTGTTTATGCACATTATAATTTTAATTCAATTTCAAGGTTAATTCCTAAATTGGGGTTTGACCAAGGCAAACCCCCCATACAAACAAAAAACCCCTCTTTTTCTTACAGGTGGAGGTGCAAAACTTCGGATCTAAGATTGGATTTGGATACCCTTTTCGGTGAACTTTCAAGATCTGTGAACAAAGTCAAAGTCAACTTTCAGAATATTAATGTAGCCTTTGACCTTTTATCAGGGTCAAAGACTACCTGTTGTCAGAAAGATAAAAGTTTTATCGATTTTCTTTATCTTGGCATTTCCAGTCTGAAACAGGTTGCAAAATTGCCCGAAACTACACACAGACATCAGAAATTGACATTTTCTAGATTTGCCCTATTTTGATGTTAGTATTTGCCTTTCAATTATTTCAGATTTCAAGCACATATTCTATTATAGGGAAATATAAGGTTTTCATCCTCTTTCATATTCTCCATAGATTGATTCGATTGTTCATTAACCTTTTGGTTGATCAATTTGGATCTCTCCTTTGAGAATTTGGATTTAGAAGTGGATCTCATATTTCCCCTTACATACATCGTAAGGTGGATACTATTTCACCTTATTCAACATGTTTTTGAGATGATAATATGAATAGGCTATGCAAGATTTTGAGATGATAATTCAATGTTATTAATGTAGTCACAAAATCATTCAAACTTTTTTTCTAGTTTTACAACATCAAAGTAGAAATAAGCATTGATTAAATATTAGTTAAGAATTTATGAGTATGTTCACTAATTTATTTTCAAATTTCATGTACTTTCATATTTTGAACTAGGTTCATGTTGAGTCCCATTAAATATTTTCCACATGATTGAAATAGCATAAAGTACAAGCTTTAGCTTTGATACCAACGATTTAATTCTCAAGGTGAAGTTAAAATACAACATTTAGCTTTGATACCAATGATTTAATTATTGAGGTGAACTAATGGATGATCCTATATTTTAGCTAATAATATAACAAGAATATAAGGTATATTAGGTAAACTATATGTGAAATAAAAAAATTAAAAAACATTATCTGGACTTTGGTTCTTGTAGTTACACCACTTCTATTTAGATTAACCAAGATGTGTATATAGAGAGGTAAGATGAGAAATTATTATGTAACTTTTGCTTTGTTGAATATTTAGTGTAGTACTTGTATACAAGCTAGATATGCTAACAAATGTTAATCATGTATAGTGTATATTCTACGTGAATGAAGTGATAACAAAGTCAAACATGTATATTGTGTGCTAGTAAAATATGATATAAACTCTACTATGTGTTAGATGCATATAATTTTAGTTCAACAATGTTATATGGAATAGATGTTTCCATGCAACATGGATGTATACACATTAGAATAAGGTTTTTTATGTCTCATATGCTATACAAATATGGTTTGATTGGAAACTTACAAGTGTAATAATTCATACTTGATCATAAGGTGTGCACATTTTTAGAGTTGTATGTTTTCACATGAGAATTGTATGCACTCATATCGAATGGATGAGATATATATAAGAAAGAATATATACCAAAGGGTTGTGTTCAAGATAGCAAATGTAGAGAGGGTTGGTGAGAAGAGTGTGTGCTTCTATGTGTTACAACTATAGTAGATCAAATTAGGAAGTAGAGGTATATATAAAAAGATTTTTTTAGTAGCATTGTGGAAGATGATCTAGAAAAATGATGAAAATTGAGGTAGTAATAATTTATAAGGTAGAACCTTGCACTACAATAGTACAATTAAGGGGGCATAATATACAAAATAAGCTATATTGAATTAAAGGGATGAGAAATAAGAAATTATAGTCATAATAGAAAAAGAGGACACAGTAGAAAATAATCTGGAGAAGAAGAATTTTTTTAAAAAAGGGGTGTATGAACTTACTAAAAAAATAGTTGAAGAAATGTTGGATTGTTGTAAGCATAAGATGGATACTCATGTCTCTGCCATCTTATAATTGTTGATCTGCTTGTTCTGTAGAGAAGATTGAATACGTAAGAAAAACAAGTCAAATAAACTTTTACAATATAAACAATTGATAGAAAATCTTTAAAAATACTATAATGAAAGATAAAACTTATATGCTATACACTATATTATTTGAAAAAAACTGTTCTAATCCAGCATAATATTTTTTTCACAACTACATTAAAACTCTATCATTTACAATACCATAATAAAACTTACTAAACTCTTACGTACATTCAAACATTAATGAGTACACTAAAAACTAATTTTCCAGTTCACATGGATCCTTTAAAATCATCTATAACAAAGATATCAAACTAAATAAAACACCCAAAAATATAGATCACATTTCCAACAGAAAGAGAGAAGATCACATATACTTGAGATGATCGCTGAACAGATTGCTTACTATTTCTTTGTCCTTTTACCAGCCCTACGGTAGATGATGATTCATTTTAGGGTTCCATTGTCCACTCTTCTCTTTTTGTGCTCAAACTAGGTCAAAAGGTTACTTGCATTGATAAAATTTGCGAATGAGGAAACCATTTGTTAATGGCCTCAATTTGAGCTGCTTGGCTTGAAATAGAAGGATTTAATTTCCCAGACTTATCCACTTTAAGATTATAATTCATTGTATTTGATAAAATCCCTTCAATGAAACCTAGTACGATATTCTTTCTGTTATTGCTCTAATCGACCAGTCAGAATACTGAAAACATACGCAATTTGTGTTTCCGACGTTATCTCTTCTTAGTCAGAAGTAGTTTAACTTCCTCTCTAGTGTAAATTGACAGCAAATAACATCATAATACGTAAGCTTGGGCCCATTTAATCTTCTATCATTTCCTTGTTTTCTTGTAAGATTTGGTGATATCCATATTTTCTGGAAGTTGACAAAGTCGCGCTCTTTCAAAATCATCACGTGGATGGTGAGATCTTTGTAAGACTGGTTCTATATTCTTCAGTTTAAGGGCCCATTTTCCATTGAATTGAATAGGATCTACGACATAAGGAATTTAAAATATCAACAAACCTCTCATCATTTTGGATCAATGGTGTGACTTTATGTAGATAGATTTAGTACGTTTTGTAACTTAATTGGTCTTTGGTTTAATAATCTATACTTTCGAAACAATAGTAAATAGTTAATCTATAGATCATATTTTATTTTGGATTTCTAAAATTAGTGATTCCTAAGAATAGTCATGAATATATAATTGACATTTATTACAATTTTATATAAATATTAGATTAAGTCATATTCATATCTTTTTAAAGATCTTTGAGGTATAATACATCAAAATTTGAATTGTTTCGTATTTTAGTTTTATTCTTATTTAATTTTAAGATCATGTTACTTATAAAATATTTAGACATCCAATCAAACTATTTGATGGTTTAATGATGTTTCTAAACTTTTAGGAAGTCTTATCTGAATGTTCTTTTAATTTGAGCATTTTGTCATTCTTGTAGTTAAGGTGATGTTATATTATAAGTCTATTTAGTGTGCAAAAACAATAAATTTGGAACCTCGCCATGTGATAATGTATAGGCGCTCATTGCCTCTACAATAATTTATAAGAAAGTACTTATTGCTTGTTAGTGTCCAACTTGATTATCATATGTGAGACTTTCTTTAATTGATTATTTCAAAACCTTTAGTTATTAAAAGATAGTATTCTAATGAGTAGCTTTCAATTTTTCCTTTTGGTTAACTCCATTAATCCATTCTTTTGAGGATAGTTAGAATCTATGTTTTCACGTATATATCATGCCCAATAAAAGAGTTAGTGATCTATGTTTTGATTACTGCTTTGGTATTATATGTGGTGATGGTGGAGGGTCATAGAAACCTTGGAGCTTTGGAAAGTAAACATTCTTTCCTTTGATGGATTTATTTAATGCTACAACTTTACACAAATTAGAAAAGTATATGCTTCATGTCATCCACCTTAATAAAATCAAACCCCATTGTAGAAAAAGAACACTAGTACTTTAGGTTTAAGAAGAGTGTACTCCTATGCCGCAATGAATATTAAATACATTCCTTTTATGCTATAACCTATAAACACCTAAAATTGATCATTCCATTTGATCAAATTTTATCCCTAATTCATGTTATTACTAATTACTATATTAATTAAATTTTATTATTATTTAATTAATATTCACTATCTTAATGTTTTCCCAAATTAATTTCTTCTATTAATCATTATTGGTAACCTAAGGTAATTAATTAATCCTAATAATTTATCTATTTCCTATAACTAACGATTCTTCAAAATAAAAAATAAATTTTAATTCTCATTTGACATCCTGAGACATCTTTTCTTATTGCCTCTCAAATATTCATGTGGTCCCTCATTACCAATGCACACACATTTATTCATGATTGTATGGAGTCAAATCTTCCTCCACCCATCTTGTCCTCATTAATTTTTCCTCTTTTGGAAAAATCCCCATCTCCTTGAGGACATGGGTCTTTATTCTAGCAAAATAAATTAAAATTCATTTTTTTTTTATCCCTTTTGTGTGAGGAGACAATGGTTGTCTTGATGGAGAATCTTCTATGAACTCAAAAGTGACACATTTTCTCTCATTCATTCTAATTGTAATACTTGGCACAATCTCATAACTTGAGGCTCAATCTTATTTCATTTTAATCATTGATCTCATAATCTCATGCTAGTCCTCCATTTTTACATCCAAATATGTTTATTTCCTCAAAATTTAACTATTTTGATCTCACAAATGTGCATGAGAGCATCATTATGTTGCCAAAATTATAGCCTGGTTACTCATCAATTAATCAATGAGAAAATAGCATACAACAATGGATCTAGCTTAGTTCATTTATGTTGATTTTTGTGCGTGTTTATACCTTCTAGGTTGTATAAGAGTGTTTTTAGGATTTATGTTTATATTCAATTTAATTTACTTTATTGTTCACACCAGACATGCTTCCTTGCATATTTTAGGAGCACTTGATAGGATCCACATCATGAGAGGGCTCATAAAAAATTGATATTTTAGAGTTTTACATGTTATGGGTCAAATTGATAGTCATGTTATGGGCTCAAAAAATTGGCCTTATTTAAATTTCTATTACAAGGAACTATATTTTTAATGAATATGTCCTAGTTTGAGCGAATACAACAACTTGAATATGGCACAAGTTTATTCTCCTTGAACTTGTGTTTCCCTAGATTTTTACTATATTTTTCTTTTGAGATCTAAGTCGAGGGGTAAAGCCTTTAGAAGGTTATGCTACTAGGTGGAATGTTTTTACATTGTAACATAATTAGTTTAATTTGACTTTCTAACTTTAATTAACATTCCCGCACAAGTGGCTTATTTTGGTAAATCTACTCTCAAACTAGAAGAAATGTATTGTAAATCGATAATTTTTTGGAGCTCCTATTATTCTATGCATAGAAAATACTTTTGATAGATCCATGGTTTTGATACTTTGGTGAATAGATAAATTGAGGACACGGGTGAATCCATCCATATTTCAAAAAATTAACTTTGTAAACTGGTGAATTTGTAAAGTATTAAAAAGTTTTCCTGGTGAGTTTTTTGTTAGAATAATTAGGATATTACCTAATTAGCTATCTAATCAAGTCCATTATTACTGTATTCACTTAGGCTAACCTTATGAGTTCTTTTTTTATTATATTGAGCTACATTTAGCACATGTTGTCTCATTCATTATGACGTGAACTCTTGTCAAACTCTCTTTTGGTCTTCTTCTAGGGTTTACATTCAAGATTTTATCTATAAGCTCTATAAATCATTCACTTTAATCTATGCTATTCATTTACAAACTAATCTCAATATCAAATTCCTCTTTGGATCAAATATTTTTCAAGGTTGCATATATCAATCATGGCTTTGGTCTTTAGATGTGATAGGTGTTTTGGTTCCAAGTGATTTATGGGAGCTATGCAATAGCTATCAACTCCAACATGGTATCAAAGCTCAATATCTACTCTTTTATGGTGTTAGAGCACCAAACCTATGACTTCTTATCTATTTTTTGAGAAATTTTTCCTTAAGGAGATAAATCAGCTCATCTTTTAAAAAATAATTGTAGGTTTCATTCACAACTATGAAAAATCATATGGGTTTCTATAAATTTCCCTAAATTCTCAAATTTTGTAAGAAAAGCGGAAGAAAAGAAAAAGAAAACAAGTTTCAATTTTATAAATTTTTATGTGTAAATTTTAGAGAAAAAATATTTATGGGTTGTATTGATACCCTGACTATCTAAGCATTTGGGTGAACCCACAATAGTGAGTTACACTTTTTTGCCTGAACGAACACTGAACTCTACATTTTGGAAAAAAAATTCAGATTCGGATGCATATTGTCGTTAAACCGTTTGAAATCAGAAGATGAAGTAAATTAGAGTCTTTTAGGATTCTTTGTCTAGATTCTAAATATATTTTTCATTTTCATTTTTTAATTGATTTGAATTGTTTTTTCTTTCTCCCATGAAAGCTGGTATGTGGCTGAAAATGTCATTTTCAAAGAGTTACATTATTTTCATAGAGCATAACCTTTTTTTCTAAAATGGATATCAATGTGATTCTTTCAAATTTAGTTTTGTAACATCGATATGGAGGGCATGCAATTGATTTGATGACATTATCATTATTATTGCACATTTTATTAAAGTTTGAAGTTGACTAAATCGTAATTTTGATATACCTTGACTACATAGCTTATAACTTGTCATGTGTTTGTCTAATTTTATTTTTTTATATTTTTATAGAAAGATAACTTCAATACCTAGGGCATAGATATTTTTTTGAATTTTTTTCTCTCTCTCATTTACTATTTTTCCATAAGCATCAAACATAAAGGTAGACATACTGTAAAATACCAATGTTTAGTAAAACTAAAAATACAAAGTCATAATAAACTTAATATATATTGACATTATAATCATTGGAAATATCTTTCTCAGTAGTACCTTACTACATAGATATGTTTGTCAAATGGATTTATTTGATCTGCCAAAAGATAAAGCCGAAGTGATTTTTTGTCAACATTTTAACAGGTACAAAGGAAACTCTATTGTAGGTATGAATGAGGAGTATAGATGTTATACCAATGTTTTTCTTATGTAAGAGGCTTTGAGCTAACAATTTTTAATTAATTCTTTCAAATGGAACCTCTCAAGGCTTAAATCATCCTATTTTATTAAAAATGTGTTATTTCAGCAAAAAATCAGCATGTCTAAAAAAGTGTAACTCACTATTGTGGGGTCACCCATTTGTTATATATTTTATGAAATGAGTAAATTCTACATAGATTAGATTGCAAGGGCTAAGTCTTCTAGTTATTATCTAGCTAAAAATAACCTATTTTTTTATAAATTCATAACTTGAGCTTAAAGTGTCGAAATTGGGCAAAAAAGATAACATTGGAAAGTTGGTTCCAAGAATTTTCTATTGGTGCAGGTTTTATCTTTAGATTTTGCACAAGATTTTTGTATTCTCAATCAAAATAAGATCGTTCATTTTTATTTTTGAGCTTATATTCTTTCACCAATATTTATATTTTTTGTGATTCTTATAGCATTGGAAAGGTGAATTAGACCTCTTCATATTTATTAATGCACTTTTTTCTAGAATCTAATCTAGGTATATTCAATTCAGGGTGCTCCCACAATAGTGTATCCCACTTTTTTGCCATCTTTGACACAAATAAATATTCTAAAAAATCTCCACATTGAGACACCTATCGCCACTAAACCACTAGGAATTTGAAGATGATGTAAACAAGTGATTTTTAGAGTTTTGTGTGTAGATTCTAAATATATTTTTTTGGAATTGATTTGTATCAAATTTTCCATCTCCTTTAAAAACTAGTTTTTAATAGAAAACTAATTTTTTAAAGAGTGATGTCACTATATCAAACATAGTTTTTTACCAAAAGGTCTGAAAGTGTGATTCTTTTGAATTTAGATTTATAACATATAGATATAGTGATTTAAATTGGTTTCATTTTAATATACTTAATATTATAATTTATTTTATTAACTGTTAAGGTGGAGTTGACTATAATTTAGATGTAGGTTCA